>JAAVUA010000001.1:0-161279 GCA_014898875.1 Fusarium miscanthi
GGGTGGGCCTTCGGTCTGGGTGGAAGATGTGACCATCAAGGGTTTTTCGATCACAGGAGGCTGTACTGGCGGCGGCGGCGGTGGCCGAGTAGGTGATTTGGGCGTCTTAGGAGTCGGAGGCAGCAATGGCTCTTCCATTGTCTGAACAGAGCTTGAGACCATGAGTCGCCGAGTTACTGCTGGCTCGATGTTGAGAGGGGGGTGAACACGCTTCCGACGTTGGTTTGCTTCAATCTCACCATCACCACGTGGCGAACACTCGACTTCGGGTAACTTGACAGGAGCACGGGGCTCGGGTGTTGCAGGCTTCGCAGGAGGGAGCTTAGGTGAAGGTGGCGGCGAGTATTGGATTCCTGTGTCAGTGTACGAAACCTTCGGCACAAAAACCGGTGCAGAGACAGTTTTCCCCTCGTTTTCTTCATCTTCCAGGGCTTCGGGCACTGACTGATTCATGAAAAGTCTGCCCCGAGTGACACTTCCAGTTCTTTTGATACTCTCCAAACTCTGATTTCGAGCATGGAACCGTTTCACGGGACTGTCGCGGCTGAGATTGCGAGCGTGGAAAGATGTTGCATAGTTTGACATGGCGCTCTCCCGGCCGTCAAAGTCGCTTTGTTCATCCTCATCGTCGAAGTTGAGCTCATCAGCGAGAGTGTTGCCATTCATCCTCGTTATCCCAGTGCCGCTCGTCATGGAAAAGCGAATGCTGTTGGTCATACTCATGGTCCTCACACTAGCAGCATCGTTCTCCCGGCCGCTTTCCTCGACTTCACTATCATGGCCGTTGCCTGTTCCATGATTAGCTCCACCGTGAGCATTGTTGATTTGGGCTTGTTGATATGCGGCGACTTCATCAAGTACAGTCTTCAGGCGGCTTTCTGCAACATGAATTCGCCTCTCAAACTTCCGCCTCTCATCCTCCCAGCTATCCTTCTCTTGTGCCCATAGTTCATGGACACGCTGCGAGTCCTCCTCCTGAACCCGGATCTTCTTCTGGGCAGTTTCCAGTCTCTTTCTCGCATCAGTGACAGAGTCGACAGCTTCATCTCTCTCCCGAGCAAGTTCTCCTAATGCAGAGGACGATCCACCCTCGAGAAGGGAGAGCTGTCGTTTGAGTGATCTGCTCTCCTTGCTCGTTTCAGTGAGATTTTGCTTCACTGACTCTTTTTCCTCCTTTGCCGCATGAAGAGCTGCTTCGAGCGTTTCAATCTGCCTCGTCTTCTCCTCCTGGTCTCGGCGGAGAGATAAGATCTCGGAGACGAGGTTGGCGTGTAGTGTTGGTGTGAAACGCCGGGGATCGAGGATACTGATGGTTTCGTCGGTCGGGATATTTCGTGAGGATCTCTTAGAACCCGTCTCGTTTGGTAATTGAGCTGTAGAGGAATCCTTTCCAGGCGGTGTGACCGAGCGCCGGGACCTCTTTGATGCTCTCGATGGAGTCCGATACGGAGTATCTAGAGGTGTTGGCAGCGAAGTAGCAGCCGGGCCACTGAGATACTCGTCATCTGTTTCCCAGACACCCATAATGAAGTAAAGGCTGTAGCCTTGCAGCTAGCGACGTTCAAAGACTCCTGTGATTTACACAAGGCGGATTGGTGCTTTGAAGTCCCCCTTCAAGACTGTTGTAGAAGGCGACTTGTTGATGCACCCGTGCAAACCGGTGCACAGTCGAAAATGTTTGCTCTCGAAATGGAATAAGGAGCGTCTGTGACAGGAAGGAAATGCGCTCAAAGATTAACAGAAATAATCTCAATGTTGAATATCACGTAACGTGAATTTCACCATCACTGTGCATGTACGTATTAGCTAGGGTAGTTCTTCACATACTCGAGACACTTGAATGAACATATAGATTTCGGAAAACCAGAGAACACATGCGACAGCGGGAAGAATTTGAAACTGGCACCGAGTACCACAATCCCAAAACATGTCCTGACTTACAGCATAAGCAAGCAACTGGCGCTTTGAATCAGCCGCGTTGCCCACTCAGAAGCATAGAGACGAACGCAATGCCATGGCATCGAGCACAATCAGTGACTGACGGATAGGCCGTAGAAATGTGAGTACCGTACGTAGGTTGAGCTGGTGCAAAGAATGAAAGTAAGAATATCATAAGCTAGTACCAGCACCAGCATTTAGAAGACCCGGAGCAGTTACAAGCAGAGACTAAAATAAACCAAAAGACAAGGACATGAGGATGACGGCGAGGAAGGAAAGATAAGAAATGCTCAATGGATGATCGAGAATCTCGAGAGCCCAAAGGTAGGAGGTGGTAGTGACGAGGGTTATCCCCAGGGCCATGTGTGTGATTAAAGCCCACGCGGGCGCAGAAGACCATATCCCCTGTTGGGTACCCACTTCTGAGGCGTTCACTTGCACCAGGCCAATGGCTTACGACAAGAGACCAGAGCCTTGCAGGTGACAGCGGCGAGTGAGGGATCAAGGAACATGGTCTTTCACTAAGACAGTGCCAGTATCGGGCTGGTGCGAAAGCATGGGGGCCTTGCGAAGTTTGAGCAGAAAAAGGAATGGTCCACTTGGTAGTCGACGGGAGGTGGAGTTTCCAGGCAGAGCCCGAGAAATCGGACTTGGTTGTCTTTGATTAAGGGTCAACGAGGCTTACTCAATCCGAGTCAATCTGTTGACGTGGAAGATGGAGGGTGACAGTGTCAGCGTAGATGCTTTCATGAGGGAGGGATTCGCAAGAGGTGTGCGGCCGAAAAGGAGGCGTTGACTTCAGAGACTAACAATAAATGAGTGATCGAATCATGGATGTCGACCTCAATATTTCATAACTCAGATGAAATTCCCTCGCAGCAACCAAAGCAATGTTGACCAGCAGGTCTGGTAGTGATTTTTCTTGTCATCTTGAACAAACATAAACGGTATAGCCTGTTCTTGCTCATAACTGACTTTAGGCCATTCCGTGCCGTAGACTGGTGGACACCCATCAACGCCTCTCTCGATTCGACCCGTCCCTACCAGGTCGCCTGGCCTAATGAAGCTTAGTTGTCCCAAGAGGATTCATCCTAGTCAGGCACGTCGTAGTCGACTGTGAAAGTGATTAGGAAGGGCAGGGTTTGCAGCCTGCAGCTAACTGCAATTCCACTGGCACATTTACACCCTGGCCTGGCCTGGCCTGGCGGAATGGGACCCGGGAATCACAGCGAGAAGGTGAAGACAAGTGATTTGCTGAAGAGTGTGCTTAAAGTTGAGGAGATGCAGCTGAGCCTGCTGAGGGTTGTTCACGTTGAAACAACGTTTATTTCCTGAAGGAGGTCCCGGCCGTTGAGGGATTTGATGACTGAGGCCTGCCATCATATCATTTCATTTCCATTATGGAAAGTTAGTACGACCAAGGCACTAACATAGGAACAAACTTTCTCTTCCAAGTGATGTGCCTCTGCACTTATTGGGAACTCCCTACCCAGGAACGGCACTACGTAATATTCGGTATTGAACTTCAACACTGGCAAACGAAAGGACGGTGATCCGTGTCAAGGTACCTAATACCACCTGATGGAAGTTTCACACAACACCTAAGGTAAGTCAGCTCAAGCCTCAAACAGCAAATCGCAAAGAGGAAAGGAAATTTCATCTGCTCTCGCCTAATAATAACTTCTCATTAACACATTTCGCAGAACCCCGCTAGATGATCAAGACACGACCAACGTCGGACCCCCCTTTATGATGAGCTAAAGAGTCCTCCCCGGGAAAGCTAATGCACGGCCTAGGGGCCCCCCTGTGGCGCCGCAATATCGGCCCTGCATATTTCCAGGGACATCCAATGATCGAATAGGAGTTCCACGCTTTTTGTGTTGGTCTTGCTGGATGTCCAATCTCTTCTCTCTTCTCATCGATGATGAATGCTGGTGATCCTACGGAGTACGGAGTACTTACTATGTAAGTAGTTACTGTATGATCGGGGTTGTATCGTATCCGATCCCTGGCCATCACACTCAGACCTTTTCAAGCCCAAGACGTCCACACTGGAACCGTTGATCTTGAACAGTATGAAAATTCCCTACTCCTCCTTTGCAACGGCAGGTCTGGAAGCAAGCAACAGCTTTGCAACGGCTTCTGAGCTATGGCGTAAGCGATATACGCGATACAAACTAACTTAGCGGCGCGAGCAAGCAATGATGTATCATTCTGATTTATGCATGCATAGAGACAACGCTGTAAACGCAATCTACTCCGAGGCTAACAATATAGCTCTAATCGAGGCCAACGCCTGGTCCAACACATGGTACTCAGATATTCCAAGCCTACGGGACGAACAATGCACGAACCATTCCTTCCAGGGTTGAACTGGCAAACAAGGCCATGGGCTTGGTAATGATACTGTGTATCCGGCCAGGCGTGACTTGTCGAAGTGGCTAATCTACAGTCGCCTCTTTCAACTAGCTTAATGTGCAAATGTAAACATACATGTTTGACAGTTCGACAATTCGAGTTATTGGTCGGGGCGAGTACAAGGGTTCATATGTACCTATGTATGGACAGAATTACCGACATGTCAAGACGAAAATCATTGCCCCTGCTCAACGCCCAAAGGCTGCTCGTGAAAGTGGGGGCTGCCGTCCTCAATCAAGACGAAACCTGAACAACTCTGATCGCCGAGCTAGCTTTGCTCTTTCTCCCATTGATGAGTTATTTCTACTCCGTATACTTCAGGGACATTGCATCTAGGTATCTACCATTACATCCTAGCAAGCGTCTGATCAATCTGATGCTTGCACAGCATAGGTAGCAACATTCAATTGTAAATCAATCTACCTACCTATGTACTACCGAGCTGCACCCCAGATGACCACTGCTCAGGGCCCCGGCTTCTGCTCCACTTTGAATGTATTCACCTTTGATTAAGGTGTTTATTATTTGCCTTCTGAAAAGCAAGCATTTTTATTACCACTATCTGACCCATTCACGGTCAATAACCGGAAACGAAGGCTAGCCCATCCATTCTCTCGGCATGACTGCTTGCTTTGATTGAGGTCAATGATATGGCTATAGTCAATGTCGTGTCGTTCTACAGAGTACAATCAATCAATTGGGCATCAACGCCTTTTTTCACAAGATAGAGTCTCCATGATGAGAAACATGCCAATCCCATGAGAGCAAAGATCAGCCTTGTGCCAATGAACTACCGAACAGCAGCTCCGTTCTTCCCGACTCTCTTTCGGCCACCATCTGTCTTGCAAATACGGAGTACAGGCCACCCATCGATTCAGGGCCGGAGACAGAAGCACAAGCACAAGCCATTTCTATGATGATCTCGTCCTCTTTCAATGGATGCTGACTAGAACGCCGCATAAAACACACTACCTCATGGCGTTATCAATGGCCTACGAACATGCCTGAGTACCAACTCATGAAAATTGGGCCTGTCCAACACAGAGTCCCAGACGCTGGTTCAGCGTCTTCCTTCTATGTACAAACTACCTCATTAAACTTTGCCCCATCCGCTACTGTCAATAAGGTAGTTGAGGCGCGGCCCGTTTCGACCTTGATGAACAAAGCAGCTCAGAGTCTATGAGATGCGTCAAGTGCTCTCCGTCATCGGCCTTATCGTTTTTTTTTCTCTTGCTATGCAGGTCTTCTCATGTTCAAGTTGCCATCGATAATGTGACGTTCTCTCATGAGGGAACGGCATTTGTGATGAAATCCTTTTTCCTACTAAGTTAGCTTACTTACTTGCCGTATTACGCCTTGGACTTAGGCGAGTTAAGGCCCAAGGGCTCATGGCGCCGATAGGATGGTTCGTTCCTGCAAATCCCCCGTGGCTCACACGCTAAGACGGCGCCGCGTTACCACATGAAACATGCGGCTTCATTGCCGGGTGATGGAGAGTTCAGCTAGAAACCTGGGCTAACATGCATGCTCTGTAGACTCCGATTCTATGTACGTACGTTGTTATACGGAGCATGTATTCAGCTTGTTACTGGTGAGCCCATGGAGGCTAGGCAGGCCAAATTCCCTTAGGTGGGGAGAGTATATTCAAGGCTGTTGGGTTTCTTTTCAGCGTCCTGCTTTACCATTGGCTTGACACAAATTGGCAGGAGTTGTTTCTTACGAACCCTTCAGGAAGAAGAATTCCCGCCATACACGACGAGGATAGACTTACTATGTACATGTTCAATCAAATCAAAGAACGCTTAGGAAGTAATGATCACCACCTCCTCCAGAATGTGTTAGTTAGTCACAACGCTTGGTCCTCTCAGGTTTCACATGGCTTTGCTCGTATGTCAAATACCAAGCCACGCCGCAGAAAAAGCAAAGCGAGGTTGGTGATCTTTACAGAGCCGAGTTTCTCGCCTTTGTCAGATTCCTCCGGCTTCGCAAAGGTCTCTGGGCCCATGGAAATGATGACAGTAGTTCACTAACCCTGACACATCATGGGCTCAACACAAAGCTCTGAGTTACTGCTCTAGCCCGTCAAGGTGATCCGGATACAAGAATAGCAATAGCACTACTATATATATTACCTACATGGAGAATTGGTCATGTACCCAAACCCAAAATTCAGAGAATGGTGCATATACACTGTACTCTAGCTCTGAAGTCCCAACGCAGTCAAAGACGGATGGGACACTTCAAGGATACGCTCCGTGATGCTGTATTGCTTGTTTCTCAGCCGGCAACATTACATATCACTACGTATGCAAGATTTGGTTTCTTGCCGGGAAGTTCGTTCATGTGAACATTCATTTTCGTTTGGTAAGCCATATCGATATCTCGGCGACATAGATCGAGGCAACTTTGCAAATACAACACAATGCGAAATTTTAGTCTTAATTTGACTTTCTGTCTTATGGCGTGATCTGATACGACTCGGAGAAAAAGCAAATGGGCATGGTCCACTGACCTCGGAGCACGGATGCAATCAAGTGTTGAACGGCGGAGAAAGAAGCAGCTCGATTAACTTGATACATACGGAGTAGTGTCTCGTACATGCTCAACATGGGTTGTGTATCCGATTTAGCATGCGTAGACTAATGTACGTGGGTATCACAGTTCACTACTCATGAGCCCATTACCCATCCATAGGAATCTACAGGAAACAACTCACAGACATTCTCGTAAAAGCTGCATCATTGTCGTATGGTCATCAAGCTCTCCAACAATACCTATGCAAGACGCTCGCTGTGCTTTTCTATCTGGGTGCCTTAAGGCCATGTTCCTTGGAAGAACTGCTCCATGCCCCAGACTCGACTCTTAGAGACGTGATCTTGTGAAGCCTCAAGATTCCTAAGAACTTTCCCCAAATCTTATAAAACTCACTGTTCAACAACTACTTGCGACTATCTGATCAGTGCATAGAGCAATGAGTGGAGACACATCCACGAGATATGCTCAATACTACGAGTGTATAAAGCAAGCTAACGAGGTTGTAGATGCATTTAATTCCCTGTTTCCTCTGTGCCTTGAACAACTGAGGATAGGCAGGACAAGGAGTTGGTTGTTACCCACTCTGTGAACTGGGAGCTATCAAATGTGTTGTATCGCATTGCAAGTTATTTGCACGGGCTTACTGGATGCATCTGCTCATGCTTCACGGTAATACTTTGTGCAATCACTGTTGCCTTTAGTAATGCAGTCTCACTCAGATAACCTCCTGTTTAGTCTTTCCAGGCCTTCAAGTCGACGGTTTATAGGCTTGAGATCATTGCTATAGCAAACACTGATATAAACAGCTCATTGTCTGGCAACGGTATATGTGACACTCATTCTACCTACTGTGTGAAGGCCCTTGAGAAGCTCGGAGGGGGGGGGGGGTTCTTCTACAACGAGAATTTACACAATGATCAGGATTTTGCCAAACTCGCAAGCTAAGCCTAAGCTACTAAGTCCGTTTCGTACAAAGACTCGGATCTATACTCATATGCACGGTCTGCCGATTGCGCCATGGTAGTGTAAGTGATTTCTTTGCGATCTTGTACACCTCACGTGGAATATAAGTGACAATCCTTTCACCGGCTACGCGGATGAAACAGTGGCGATATGGCCATCATGCTTGAGATATCACGCCGTTGCTGATTCGAGCCGAATACAACTACATGGAGTGATAATGTGGTAGAACCCTGATTTGCATCACGCGGTGTCACCAAACAATGCGGTGGTGCTGTGTGATGAACCCTAGAATGGCTACAAATCAGGTCTGTAGTGGTCACAAAATATGTTCAACTTGATCTATTCTGCTCGGTGAGCTTCGTTCTTTATGACTGATCTCTACTGTTCCTATCCCACAGGTCTTGGACGGGACATCTACTGTATACGTGATGCAATGCGTCGCATACAGTTCTCCACGAGCCAGGAATAATCATGATATTTGGGGTCTTTTCAATTTTTTTCTTCACTATTCTATAATATTTCCTGCCTCGTGGGAGTATTCGTTATCTCTTGCAAAGCTGTTTCTGATATCCTACCTCAATTGACTAAATTGATGCAACACAACCTATGGTACCACTCCATGCCACTGGTCCATGACTTTAGTCTGTAAGAATACAGTATTTCTGTCACCCAAATATACAACATATTAATGCGCACTATCTTAGATAAAGTATCAGAGTTTAAAGAAGGGTTAAATCATAACCCAAAGGACGACTGAAGAGCGATAATGAGGTGCTTAGTTTCAAGGACGTCGACTCAGCATACCCTAGACAACATCAAATATCTGTTGTGCGATTACATGCAATATGCTCAATGATCATACCTTACAGTCTCGCTTTCGCAGTGCAAGTCAGCGCCGATTCTTCGATATCCATTTTCCCGCATTGATTGCCTTGGCAATCCTCAACATCATACCTACTTACGCCTGCTGTCAACAAAGGGCGTAAGCATCATGTGACGTAACGGGCGACTGTAGACAGATAGGTGCGGCAGTTACCTACCAATGAAAGAGATTACTACAATCACACAAATACAAGATCAAAACTTCTTTGCAGTACACGAAGAAATTACAGCCTACACCAAAAGCTTACAATGTCACCAGGAGCAATCTCCCCGCTTAGTAAAGTCAAGGCTCTCACTTTTGACGTCTTTGGGACCGTTGTCAACTGGCGCTCATCTGTAACCGATGAACTCACGCTTCGAGCTTATCGCAAGACTTCCTCCGACCTGAGCCAAGATATCAAAGCTCGTGCTCAGAAACTCACCGAAGAGGACTGGGGCCGCTTCGCACAAGAGTGGAGGAACTCATACGGAAAGTTCACAAGAGGCTTTGACCCGGAAAAGCACACTTGGAAGACTATTGATCAGCATCACCACGACAGTCTAGTCGAGCTTCTCAAGGCATGGGATCTAGCTGACTTATACAGCCCGACTGAGATTGAATCCCTAAGTCTCGTCTGGCATCGCTTAACACCTTGGGATGACTCGTCAGACGGTATTCATGAGCTTGGGAAAACATACAAAACCAGCACCTTGTCCAATGGCAATGTCTCGCTCCTCAGAGACCTGAACGATTTTGGAAACCTAGGCTTTCAGGTTCTCCTCTCAGGAGAGAAGTTCGGGGCTTATAAGCCAAACCCAGCCGTATACACTGGTGCTGCACGTGAGTTGGGACTGGAGCCCCATGAGGTTTCTATGGTTGCAGCGCACCTCAACGATCTAGAGGCCGCGAGAGCCTGTGGCCTGAGAACCATCTATGTCGAACGCCCCCAAGAGGAAGCCTGGGATAAGGAGGATGAAAGGTACCAGAAGGCCAAAGAATGGGTCGATATCTGGATCACGGAAAACGATCAAGGATTTCTAGCTTTGGCTCAGAGACTTGAGGAGTTGGCATGAGATAGTCGCAAAGTTTCGAGCAGCCGGTGTTGCTGTTATTGGTCATTTAAGTGCTGAGTAGCATGGATTCGGAGTTGCCTTTGGTCGAGACTCAACCAGCGGAGCCTTGTTCCCAATCCAGAGCCAGTTGGATCATTACATAACATCGTTGTTCTATCATTAGTATCATAGAAGCTTTCGTCTAAGCTATTTGAAGTCATATGACCTCACGTGCATTGATTCCCAATTCGGACTTCATCCATAAGACTTCTGTTTCCAGTAATACCATGAGATTTATTAAATCAGTTTATATGGATGAGGCTGATCATTAGTTCTCTGCTTACAATCATACGATCCGAGCACATCACACAAACGCCGATCGCCAAAACCTGATTAGGCATGAGCGCAAGTGGATAAAGGCAACACTTGAACAACACAATCATGAAGCTGGTGTGTTCTCAGCCGCGTTCACTATCAGGCCTAACGGAACCCGAGAAAACGAGAACTACGTGGCCCAGTTAGCATCTATATCCAGCAAGTGTTGGAGCTGAACTTTGAGTATTTGAATGAACAGTTTCACAGCACCTCCGGTCGAAGCGAGGTGGCAGAGAGACCCAAAGCGTACAAGCGAGCCTGCCATTGAACTAAACACGCCCTATTGAAACCTAGTTTTGCGGCTCTTACAGTACGAGTATAGTCCAAACCTGTATCCAAACATAGGTAGAGTGTGTCTCCGAACAATTCAACCCTGCTAAAACCCTACCACCTTCGTTCATATGCTAAAACCCACCCCCCGCGAAGATGGGTATGGAATTGCCCTCCCTGCACATTGATGAACATGTAACCCGGATAACACAGCCTGTGACTGGTTGGGCCTAACGGATCGAACACCCGTAAGCCAGTCGGTCTCATTTACAATGTGCCAGAGAGTAACAAGAGGAGCATCCGGCGGCAAAGCACATGGCCAGCATGGCAGGGCAAATGGTATCCGGTCTTGGGTCTGATATCCACCGAGGCTGTCGCTCAGATGCCAATGATATCCAATTTTCGGTTGACGACAAGCTGCATCCATAGAAAGTCCGGGGAAACGTTGATTACCCCATAGATGACAACGGCCCGACAACATACGAGTTTCCCTCTGAAGTTAAGCCTGGTTGACAAGCCTTGTTACCTTTTCCATGGCGTTTTCGGATTAAAGTAAAGGCTGGGAAATTACCCAAATGTGTGATCGGGAAAAATGTAGCTCTGGGGTCAATCGGTCCTACACGATTGGGGCGTGCGAGATCCGTGATGGCTTCAAGGGCCGAGAGCCATGAGCTAAGAACTAGCTCCAGAGTCCTGCTCGAAACATGAGAACTGACATGCCTGGATATAAGTTTCAGTGTTCTTTTCTTTTCTGACCCCATTGACTTTATGATGAGGCCCTTTGAACTGATGTTGGTGAGCAGCCTACTATGATAGCTATCAAGATGCTTACAATAACTTTCGGCTGGCACGTTTAGGGTATGGGGTAGATTGGTCTCGATGGAGTGTTTGGCGCGCCTACATAGTATAGGTATGTAATCAACCCAGTCGTGTTATTGTTCAAATTGAACGTTGACCACATTGAGAGAAGTTCCAACAGTGGCAAAACATTGACCCAAACGCTGCCTTCATTGCCCGTGCAACTCTGACGAACCTTCGCGTGATATGGAGCACCATGTTATCGTGGTATACTCTCGCATTCCCGTTCAGGTCCATCCAGTGAGATTGATACTGTAAGAATGCAGATATCACTTCCGAGAGGAGACGGACTCGTTCAGAGCCAACGTAACAAGCATCATGTCTTTAGAGGTTCGCTGAGGCGCCCCTGAATGTCCCAGCTGCCATGCCATCCATGCAAACAGTGAACTTGCCTTGGTTGTCCCTTGTGTGAAAACTGAACACGAACAGGGTCTCTGACTGGCGTGAGAGGGTAAGATAGATAAACGCCGGTCCCGCGGACGCTTAAATTCCCAGAGACCATAAGTGGCGCTGCCGTTTCTCGATCCTCGTGTTAGCATCGGGTGTCCAGACTCGAATGGATCTATCTATCAAGTCGCGTATTTGGTTGAGTGGTGATCGTATGCACAGGTAGGCTGTGGTCCGAAGCTTGTCTTCGTCTGTGTCAATTATGCGAGTCCGGTAACAAAAAGAAAAGCAGGGTCCCTATGGAATACCGAGACGGGTAAAATATCAATCAATCCCCGTGCATGTAGCATTTGACATGGGCATGCTGGTCTAGAAGGGCAGGCAGTCGTGTTTCGAAAGATTACGTGGTGGACTGATTAGGTAGCTGATGCTAAGAGGATGCGGCGAGTATTGGGATTACTTGATTTATAGTGACGGGATTTGTTGCTTGTCTGCTTGCTCGTTTTCCATCCCAACAGTGGAAAACATGGTGTTGATGCTATCGCCAAAAGCCACAAAAGCAAGTAGCGAGTTTTGCCGTGTCTTAAAGCCGCGGGCACCGTTAGCGGGAAGTAATAAAAAGCAAAGAAACGACGGTAACGTTCTTGGCGTTGGTTTTGACGCATCGAAGACTCGGTCGGCCAATCTGGTCTAGATTTTAGGATCCTGTAATTTATTTGATAGGTAGTGATAAGCCTGTGTGGCAACTGAAATCGCCGAAACGCTTTCACTAATTCTTTCAGCACGACAAGTCTGATCCTGTCTTGTCCTCTCCCGAGGCCGGTCCACTTGCCTGGTGCCCAACCAGCTCGGCTCTCCAAATCCAACCTCCCCTCTTTCCTCTGTCTCTCCAACGCCAAAACTTTGGTGGAGAATCAAAAGCTCGCTGATGAGTGAGATCAGCAAGTGACAGGGGTGGAGATACCCCAGAGCAGACGGGACGTAACGCACAACAGCCAAAGACGTTACTCGCTGTGCCGTGCCTTGTATGTAGGAGCGTGGAATCCCGTCTTAGTACTCCGTATGTACAGTAGCGCCGGGTCCCTTGAAAGAACCCGAAAGGAAAGGATTGGATCCAAGACGACCCAACCCATGAGTGATCAATGCCAGTCAGTTGTCACTGGGAGCTCGACAAGCGCGGCTCTGGAAATGCTTGGAGCTTGGTGCTTAGGCGATGCTTGCTTCTCTCAAGGTATGACTGGGCGATCAAGGTCTATTTGAAATCGAAGAAAATGCACTGCTGTCAGTATACAGAAGCTTTCCTGCCTACGCAGGTACCAGGTAAAGAAGGTTGCTTGCCGGGAACAGCAGGTAAGGTAGGTATTCATTAGGTGGTAGGTACTTAGGTACAGAGTCGGTAATTTTATCAGTTTTGCATCCATCCATGGAAGAGCCCCCCTTTGGAAAGAAACGTGAGCTTTGATGGATGCTGGGAGCGGCTTCCGCACAGGCCACCACCTTTTCTTCAAGGCTGGTCCTCTTTAAAATAAGACTATGCCTCCATGGGACTGGACTTCCCGGGGAGACAAGGACCCTGTCCCTCTGAACACAACCACACCACTTGTCCGTCCTGCGACCGCTTGGCCTGTGTGTGGGCTGGCTGCAGCACCATGCAGACAACTACACAACAACAAGGATGCTGATTTGAGAAACAGAACAAACGAGAAATGAAAGAAAGGATGAATATGAAGCCATTGTGAAAAGACAAGGCAGCCCGGGAAACTCAAACTGTTTCCAGCTTTACTTCTCGATGAATCACTAAATGACGGCCGATAGATACGACTGTAACGTATGCAACATATGCGATCAATCAAATCCCTTCGTCACAAATCTCAGGTGGAAGTTGCAAGAGAGAAAAAAACATGTATTACCAAACTAACTACACCAGACACACACTGATCTTGCAAAAGACTTGAGTAGAATTACGACAGTGACAACAAATCTTTTCATTCCCCACTCAAACCACTCAAGGCACAGACAGGCAACGCGTGTTTCTTGTCCTAGCCAGGCCAAGTTCATGTTGGTTCCTTCAGCTAAGCTACTGTCACAACCCAGCAACACCATAGAGCAGCACAGAAGACTCTTCCAATTCACTCCATTCCTTCAGTACGAGCAACGGACCAAGGCCAAACCTAGCAAAGCTGCCTAGATCCGGTCGAGTCCTCCGCCCGCCGCGACACAACCGAGCCGTGACCCGGGCTCCCGGGTGCCCGCCGATGAGTAACCACCTATTAGTATGCACTGTTAACTCCAAATAATAACCACAACAGAAGTCACATCACTGACGAAGGTGGCACTCAATTATGTACCTGGCAGAAGGCAGGGAAAGTCTTTCATACGACCTAAAACGGCCCGGATTTATAGCTACCTTACTTGGATAAATCGACAATACCTTACCTACCCATCTGGGTTTGGGTTCCGAACATCCTTGAGTTTAAGCATGATTAAAAGAAAAACTGCGTTGTTGCAGAGTCCCATGTGCTTTCATGCTACAGCCTTTTAACTATCGAAGGATACGGCACACCAGAGAATGCATACTTCTGGGTGTGATGGGTATAAACACCACAAGGTGAGGGAAATGGAGACGTTCAACAGCGAGTTTTGTGACCAGGGCATGCCCCTCGTCCACCGCTTCACCATTCCGGCTTCATCCCTCGCCTATCAGGAGCCTAGCACAGCACCCTCGCTCCCATTTCTCGGGGCACCCACCGAACCGATATCCTACCCATGAATGGTCAGGGCAGCTCCATTTCGTGGGACTTGGGTAGCTCGTGGTATTCGCTAAGCTGCCTGTCCGTAAGATTTTCTCGTCAATTGATCCACGCCGCCGAATCCCCTATTCTGCTGTCCGTGACGGGTTATGTAGCAATTGAACTACGGGATTAGACTGGAGTAATGAGATAGTTAGTTAGGCATCTTTGATCTTGGGTGTGCTTCTGCATTTCCCATCCACGCTAGGTAGGTTTATCCGTAAACGTGCACAGTCTAAAAGGGAGTACCTCTGGTCAATGTAAACCCTCCACGCAAGGTACCAGACCGTCTGCATGGTGAAGTGGCTTGTCTGGTTTTGATCCCCCCTTAGAGAACCTAGAGAACCCCTCCAAGGACCTCTAGCCTCTGCTCTGGGTCCTAGGAAGAGAGTACCGCTGCCGCGTCTCCATTGCATGGATACCTCTCACCCAGGTATTTGGTAAAACCTGGCGCCCCGCCTCGATTGCAACATGGGAGTCCAGGGCGCCCACCTTCAAGGGCCTGCTAGCACTGAGTGAAAGGTACCACTACAGTATGTTCAAGCACTTGGGTAAGGTTGGGAGAGGGAGAGAGAAGAAAAATGACAAGAGGGGGGAAAAAAGGGTTCTCCACCTAAGCTTGACTGAAGGTGGGCTGGGCTAGGCTGTCTTCTCCCAATCCCAATTCAAAGCCCAATGTGCAAGAGCAAGCCAACTTCCTCCATTTGTCCTTCAGTCCAGTAACTCACCTTCCATACCTACCTACCTGCCTTACCTTAGCAGTCAGTGTCCGAGCAGCTCCACGTCTACGTCTAGACCTAGACCAAACATCTACCTCTTGTCCACTCCCAACTCTTTTTTTGGACGCATATTGACACTACAAACTCACAAACAGACTGCTATTATTACCAGTCCCTACCAGCCCGGTCCAGTGCGTTCCTTTTTTTTTTTTTGCCACTGGCGCTTGTTCGTCGACGTCTGTAGCTGCCTTGCCGCGCCCTGTCTCGTGTCTTTGAGCCTTGCATTCATCGCTACGCATTGATTTGCCTTGCACTGCCGTCGACCCCCTCCGCCCTCCCAGCTGCCTCGTTTTGACGCCTTGACGCCTTGACGCCCACCGCCGTCGCTACAAGTCAGCAGTACCTACCTGCCTCCATTACGTTTTCTGGTGCTGCTACTGGTACTGCCACTGCCGCCGCTTTCGCCTGGGCACAGCTCTTTGCTCCATCAAGCCACCCCCTCCTCCGTTTCTCATCTTCGCCTCTGTTTTACTACCCGTGAAGACGACCTCGACCTCACAACCTCCAACCACCTTGGATATATCGACACTGCATCTCGTGAGCCTCATTACCGACCACACCCTCTTTTCTCCACCCTCCCCCTCTCCGGTTCGTCGGTCGCTTGGGTCGTGTTTCTCTCCTGCGAGACCCAATCTCTCTCCTCTTTTATCGACTCTACCTTTTGTCGATCTACTCGACGTCGCCATCATCATGGCTGGCCGAATGGTGCTATACAAGTTGGTGGTTCTGGGAGATGGTGGTGTGGGAAAGACAGCTCTTACCATTCAGCTATGTTTGCAGCACTTTGTTGAGACTGTAAGTTAGACATGACAGTTTCGTTTCCGCTCTATCGGTGGCATTGAGTTAACACCTTTGTAACAGTACGACCCCACGATCGAGGATTCATACCGAAAGCAGGTAGTCATCGATGGCCAACCTTGCATGCTCGAAGTACTCGATACCGCTGGGCAGGAGGAATATACGGCACTACGGGATCAATGGATTCGTGATGGCGAAGGCTTCGTTCTTGTTTACAGCATCTCATCACGTTCCTCCTTCACTCGCATCAAACGATTTCACCATCAGATCCAACGAGTCAAAGAATCGTGCGCTTCGTCGCCGTCTTATCCCGGGTCTCCTATCTCCGCTGCAAACCCGCAGTTGCCCGTACCCATTATGCTTGTCGGTAACAAGAGCGACCGAGTCACGGAGAGAGAGGTCTCAACGCAAGAAGGTCATGCTCTCGCCCGTGAGCTCGGCTGCGAGTTTGTAGAAGCTTCGGCCAAAAATTGTATCAACGTTGAAAAGGCGTTTTACGACGTTGTTAGGATCCTACGTCGTCAACGACAACAAGCCTCACGCCCCTCGGAAAGATCGAGCGGTCGGACGCGAACAGGCAACGGAGATGCAAGGGGCGGCGATCGAGACGAAAGGCACAGAAATAGGAACAAGGACCGAAGCAAGTCCAAGTGTGTGGTATTATGAGTAGATACGTCACATTACGGATTGGAAATCTATCAGTTAAGAGGAGGAAAATGAGGCGGACGAGTAGATCGATTCGCCAACGACAACAGGCCAAACGTCAAGAAATACGCATGAGGCGACCCCTCATCCCTCTTGACAGAGGATATGCCCAACGATTTGAAGATGATTGGTGAGATACCGTGGGAAGTATGGAGAAGATGAGATCAGAGACGGGCTTTTTTACTTTTCTGCGATTTCTAGGTGGCCAACTGCCCAACAAGCAGGGCGACATGACGACGCAGCATCGAATGACGAACCAAAGCAGAAGCAGAAGCAGTTCCGCACCGGCGCACGGCGTACGAACAAAAAGAGGCATATTCTTGGGGCGCTAGGTTATCTGTTGACATTTATACTACTATTTGTTTTGCAAATTTACGACCAAAATTTGAATGGCATTCCTCTGCAACCAGCAACCTATCAGCTGGCTCTCACAACCGTGCGGAAACATCTCCACTACTTAATCAAGGGTTTCCATTTACATATGATTTCGGGTTAATAGTCAACTTTTGGGAGATAATATCTTGGTACGGGTTTGGAAATTCCCAACAACAATCAACCCACTACAGAATAGAGCAACGATAAAAGAATGTCCATCAATCCTGATTCGCATCTCGGCTCTCGTTTTCTTACTTTCAACTTGCTCTTGGATGAATTCCCTTGTCATTCCGGCGCAGTGTCCAAGCTCATGAAATTGTGAGTCGTGTGCAGTGAGTAATCTACATTTGTTTAAGCAAAGACGAGTAATGACAGTCATGTCGCCATCAAGAACAGGTGATATTCGCAAAATCCAACCCTTCTGTTAGCCTGGCCCGTCAGAAAGGTGCCAGATGTTTATTCCAAGGGAAAAGAAAGGGACCCAAAAAAGATACAACGGCCGATTTCCCCTCCCTTTGGTGTCTTGTGTCATGTTGGCTCACTCACCAAGGGCATGAAAACGGTGTTAGCCCCGTTAGCATCGGCGTACCTTGTCATCTATCGAGCAGGACTCGGAACCATGTTCCCTGCCGGTGGACTTTAAATGCGAGTCTTGATGCTTAGGAAGCACTGATCGGAGATACTATCTCATCTATCACCATTATACCACAGGCCACTCCCCGCTGTTGTTGCTGACTTTTCTTCAAAAATTCTTGCAACCCACACGGCATAGCCTTACGAGAACCTGAATACAGACAGAAATCCAGTAAGGTAAAGCTCGATCTGATAGCGAAATTGGTGGGGTTTGCTAGTGTGCAAACGTGGGTGGGTGATATGAATGGGGTGTTGTTGCAGGTGAAAATGGACGAGTTCGCACTACGCTACAAGTAGATATTCAACCACAAAGGTTCCCCATCAGCGATGGAGACGTTGTGGAATACTTCTGTTTACGAGCAGCTACAGTAGCCCATCACTTACTGTCCTTGGCTGGGAGATGGCCATTGTATGCACCACTCCCACGCTTCCCGCAGGTTATGTGATAGTTATCAAATCATTCACCCCACGTAATTGTCATGAACCATGGCACTTCTCAACGACGCCAAAGAGTAAAGGGTGATATGGAAAAAGAAAGAAGGGCTTTATGTGCAGCTAGTGATCAACAACTCGGTTACATACTACCTGGTGCTGCACTGTAGAACGGATCATTTGAAAGATAGACTGCGTGCCGCGTATGTTTTTTTCCTGCTGCGGATGTTATCGTAGTGGCGCTTCACATTTTGTTATGGAAGCATTAATGTCGTATTTGATACGGATCTAGCTGTAAGTGATGGCTAATGATGATAAAGTAAACCCAGCACCCATGACATCAACTTGATATCGAATTTAGGGCTGGGATTATTAAACATGGTCCCTTTGTTGCTAATATAGGCAGCTAGTCATTCACCCACAGGAATTCCGACGGTAGAGCTCTAGGCTTTCACAGTGACAGGACAAATGCCGAACAAAGTTTCCATGCAGTAAAGCCTATGCCGATACTACCGGCCTCGTTTTCTCGAAGAATTGCGCAGGGGCTTCGGATTAAGATCCATGACTAGGACTCATCCTTGGAAGCGAGCCACAGTAGCATCGTGTCTGGTCTAACCTAGGGAAGCGTATGGCGCTACATTAGGATAGGGGAAGCTATGTATTGCGTTCTTTTTTGCAAATCACCTACTACCTGTGTATGGATGGATACTATAGACACGTCGGATAGGCTGCTCCCCGAAGCCATTGGGCAGCTGCAAGCCGTCCTGTGTCGGGGTCTGGCAGAGACGGCGTAGAGGCGGACGAGGACCGGAATATAGACCGGCGTCATGGCCGGAGGCTGCGGGCGTTTAAGATGGCCCTGAACGAAAGGGAACGAGTGGCAGTTACACCCGGCATGTTACGACTGTACTTGTCTCTATTATTTGGCAAGTAGTGTACCTGCATACCTAGGTGCCTACCTACTAGGTAGGTTAGTAGTAAATTGCTTGTGAAAAGGACTCAACTGTGACGGGCAGTTCATGTTGATAGATGGATGCTGGGGATATGCACGGAAGGGGAAGGTCAGCCACCCAAAGGAATCAACCTACGGGAAGTGGAGGGTGAAGAAACCTATCAAACGTAACGTGTTCGGGGAACAGGGGATGAGAAATTCCGAGGCTAGGGTTGAGAGAAGAGACAGAATAAGACCAAGGAGAAGCCCTGCAGGAGACAGAAGAGACGGCGTGGTTCAAGACTCATGTCTTGACACTGAACTTGGGCGAAGAGTAGGGCATGTGCCACGCGGTGACAACTTATCAGTACCTACAATGATAGCACTGACATTCATGACAAGCTCTCAGAGTCAACTCGACCACTTCACAAGTCATGTCAAGAGACAGTGCCGGATCTAAGGACGCCGATGATCTCGGCCAACTCTGCTAACCAGTCTCGACCAAAAGATCAACATGTTGGCTTTGAACTTGATATCCAGAGTTACGGATACACCCGCATTCGCAACACATCTTTCACTCTAGCCCCTAGGGTGCAATTGTGTCACGGTCAGGACACGATGTATTCGCCTTGAAGATGTAAGCTTGTGGGCTGAAGGGCTACCCAAATGCCTGCCATATGTATTAATTCATGTACAAGGGCATTGTTTGGCAACAGAATGACGGTAAAGATCATAGGTCAACTTAGTAGTCAGTTGAACCAGATGTTTCGAAACTCTTCTCCAATAAACATGTCGCGAAGGAACTACGCCAAAGACCCATTCCGTTGTGAAACCCTCCCTTTCACTCTAGAACGTTTCACCAAGCGACCAATATTCCCCTCGTATAATCCTTGAGAAGCCTGCAAAAACTGATATGGACCACGGTGTCAACCGAATTGGCGTTTTCTCTTCAGCGAGTTGCGATGTAATGGTTGCAATAAGGATGATCAATTCAGTGACCAACAGGCAGTGCCGTCTATCGGCCGAGTCATGGTGATAACCTCACGAGATCGACAGTCTAGGCACGGCGATCTTCGGACTATAGCCTCCAGATTGTGAGGGGAAGCGGCTGAGAGTCCTGCTTTGAACCATGCCAGGTGTGACAAAATCTATACTTAACGTAATAGTACCGACAAAACCTGAGGCCCGAGGTGCTGGGAAAGAAAAGAATTAATGAATGGCCTACAGTACCTCTCATCCCAGGTCTGGTCCTACTTGGAATGCAGACTATGGATCTCATTATCACCAAGTAAAGTATACAAGTTACCGAGCATGGGGCACTATGAGACAATGATAACCAGTCTCGACATGTTCCCATTGTGTCTTGATTCCTGCGCAGGCATCCATGTTCCTGTCTCTACAATCATTCTCAGTGCACAGAGACAGGCGACGGGATGAATATTTGCATCCTTTATATCTCCCATGACAGGGTACTACAGGTCATATTCCAGGTGTCGCAACAGGGTTGGGGGCTTGTCAGGGATGGCACCCATCATGGGTACACAAACATATAGAATCATCTCTATTCAATACTCACATAGAGACTTCCGAGGCATACAGGCATCCCTGAAGCCGTTGCCACGGCCCTCTTTCCAAGACGCCATAGCTGTTACCAAAGTCCCTCCGCTATCCTGAATATAAACATAAAAAAGGGTGCCACATCCCGTGACAATTCTCTGTTTGTCTGTCCAATAAAAGTTGACGTGAAGTGAATATAACATAAAGAAAATAAGTAAAAGACAGATTCTAGTCCATGTCCCTTGACCAACATTCGGCTAGATTCGTGACATATTCGTGAGGAAGTTGCGCTATATCAGAGTAGACTCATGCAGCTGTTACTCTTTTGTCGCGTGCTTGTCCCCAAAAGGACTGCTGTCTCGCCGCGTCAGAGTCAGAGGCTTGTCGTCCTCACCTACTGAATCTTCCATAACGGCACCAAGGCTAGGGGCCTTGTTTGACTTTTGTGGACTAGACCGGTCTGGGGGGTCAGAGAAAGGACCTTGGTCTACAGAGGGCGACTCGTCAATAACGGTAATGCTCGAATCTCTAGTAACTTGGCCGCTTGGTGTTGTTGGCGGTGATGGTGCCATGGTTGATGAAGATGTGTCTGATTCTGTCTTGCTTCCCACGTCGACCTTCTTCAATGTTCCAACTTTGACCACCTGTGCACGAGCCTGCGTAGCAGTGTTGGCGCTGTTGAGGAACGTTGAGCCGACGCTAAAGGCACTTGCGCCGCTCTTGGGCCTGCCGGCACCAAACTTCTCGAAGTCAATTGTCGGGACTGGGGGTGCTACCATGTCACCGCTGTTGTTACCAACGGACTTGACACTGACAACGGTGGGCTTGGCTCGCATTCCAGTTTGGGCAGGTGTAAGCACCTGGGCCTGCTTTCCATAAATCGTAGAGGCCACACTGGATCGAGGTGCGTAAGAGGTGCGAGCGTAAGATGTTCGGTCCGAGTAGCCTGACAGCCCCGAGTAAGTAGAGTCTCGAAGATCGCCAGGAACAAAGAAATGCTGATCGTCGTGTCCTAGGCCCCGGTTGGCTTCGGCATGGTGCATAGGAATCGGTGGGACTGGAGGGACAAGAACGTTTGGCGACGTCGGGGTCGCTCGGTTTGTGACGCCAGGGATATATGCGATCTGGATGATATTTGATGCTCGTGTGAGGACTGTTGATGCGATTGAGTGGACGGTGTGTGTAGAGTGCGGGCGAGTTCCTCTTGAGGCAGCATCCTTCTCATTTTGAATGGCATCTGTGTCTTCGATGTATATAGACGTGGGAATCTGCGAACGCTTCGGCTTGATACAGAATCTCCACACTATGTATGTAGCAATAGCAATGACGATGATGCCACCGAGAACACCACCAACGATAGCGCCAACATTTGGGCCGCCACCGCCGCTGTTGTTGGAGTTGTCCGAGTCCTTTTCACAGAAGGATGTAGCACACATGGTACAGTCGAGGGGGACGGTGAACTGGCAGACTTCGTCATTCGCACACTTTGGACATTCAAGTTGTGTGTCATCATCACACTTTACACATTCCTTGCTTCGAGGGACAAGCTGGAATGCTAGGGACGATTGTTAGAGGCTGTGGAACTGAACATGTCGGCAACTCTCTGTTTGACTTACCATGGTTTAACTCATCCAGGTTCCTGGCAACGAGGTATCCTGACCTCTCCATCATGGCAACGTCTGTATATAGAAGACTTTGGGGCTAATGCGATGATATATGATGTTTAGCTGCTGAGATATGTCGATCGCTTCGGATGATCAGTCAGGCCGAAGTTGTTGTGAACTATCAACAATGCTTGGCAATATGATGACTCGAATGATGATCTGCGACAGGGCGTGGAGAGATATAGAAGGAGAGATTGTGTGTGTTTTGTTTTTTTCGTAGTCGATTTGCTGTATATAAGCGCGAGCAGAATAAGTCGCTGTTTATCCAAGAAATCGAGTCCGTGATCGTCGAAGTGAGGTGAGTGAGAAACGAGTGTGGGTTCAGAGGCTAGCTCGGATGAAAAAGAAGGCTGATTAGGAGGCGCAAGGAGACATAATCGACCGGGCGATTGAATCGAACAAGAAAGTACGAGAAAGAAAAGCCGGTGTTCTTCTCTCCCTGGATTCGATTCGGTTCAGATCGATGCGTGGAGGTGTTGGCCGTCGATGGAGAAATTGATACGATCGTCTGGGGTTGCAAAGAACGATGAAGGAGCGAAATCAACTGCACAAGCGGGAAGCGGCGGGAGGTGGGAAGAGGTCAAGTCAAAGTAGAGGCACACACACGCACTCACACGCACTTGCTTTGTTGGTGGGTGCGAGACATTGATTGGAGCACGAGGAGATGGGTGCAACAGGGATGCTGATGCTTGAGTCTGCCTCTTTCAGCGATGGCGAAACAGTTAAATTAATCGCACTGTATATGAGCCCCTGATATTGTGGCTCCGTGGGTGAAGACTGGCTTATGGAAAAGCTCACATTATCCCTGCATGATATCCACTAAGCAGTGCTAGAAGCCCCTGATGATCCTGGCCAGGCACTGTCTTAACCAGTCGATTTGGGCCTAGATCCAGTGCCGCCCGTTGAGCTATTAATTCAGGTGCCGCAAACCATCAACCGGCTTCAGGTGAACACGAACAAACGGCATCGTGCAGAATCACCCAGTCTATAATGCACCACTGATGAGGTTCTCGATTCCGCTTCGAGGAGATGAAGCAACTTCGGGTTCAAGATAGACTCTAACTGTAGCGTGACGGCATTATTAGGGCAGACAAACATAAGCCCGTCCTTTAATACGTTAAATGTTATACCCTACCAAACTCCATAGTTACAGCCTGTTTCCCCGAATCCATGCTCAGCGAGTGTAACTCTGACCAACCATGATACAGAGTCTCAACAGTGGCACGAGTTTGCATACCAGACTTGGGCGGACTCTCCAGAAAACGCATTGTCTGCATCAGACGCGCGTCCCTATATCCGAAACAACAAACTCCCGATGCAGGAGAAAAAGCTTGCGTCGCCATCGCCCCTCCATCTTCGACGTCAAGGCTCGATTATTAAGAAGTAACGCTCATAAATGCTTTTACGGCGAATTCACTGTGCCCAACTTTTGACTTCGGCTTTGTAATTAACCAATGTTATCAGCAGGGCCATACCCGCTATTCTATGGCTGCTAATGTCTGGGGCTTCGTGTTGGCGGCCTACATCAAATATCACAATTGGCGAATCATAATTCAACAACGCAATCTGACCGTAGACCTCGCTTCTTTCTTGGCAACCTTTACTTATACTTCACCCTGTCATCGGGTCTTTAACAAGCGAAGATATCCCTCAGCTCAACCGTTGTGGCATGATCGAGAGCTTTGACCCACTGCGGGAGCATCATGTTTCTCAACTTTGTTATCTGCAGGTGATCTGTACCGAAATCTGACTATGGTATTAAGAAGTTGCGGCACCAGATACGAATTTCATCGTCAGATACTATAGGATTTCAAATATACGCTTTGGGCGGAACTGGTCAGGTTATCCGTTTTCATACCCTCGACCCCAACTTCTCGTCAGTCTAGTGACTTTGCAGTGTTTTCGGAATACGAATATGTAAATTTGTTGTTGCGTATTCAACTCTCCTGTGTTCTTGTTTGGATTCAGTAAGCCGATTTGTTTGCCATGTGGTAGTGTGTAATGCTAGACTTGTGCTGGGCGTCTGCAAGGATTTCGCGCAAGACTTGAATATCTATTGCTATGAGAATGCGAGGCAAGTGATGGATACCCGTGCACAGGTTTTACTATGTAAATTAATCATTGGCTTTATTTCGTCGTTATTCTTTGGCAGCATTTAGTCCATTAAATAGTACGGTAGTGACTCGTGTTGCTCCGGCACCGCACAGTATTGGGGAACTCAGACATTTCGTGATCCCTTGCATTGCTGGTCGGCTCTTCAGGGTAGCAGTCATTGGGATCTTAGCATCCAGGCCACGAGCTTCATTATGCTTCTCTCATCACTGAATCAGAACCAGCCCATATCTCGGAAAAGCAACCGAGGATGGGGACCACAGGCCGCTCAATATTGATGGTACCGGGGATTATGCTAGGCTAGTTGAATTGTGTCGACAGCGAAAGCATTGTTATGTAGTGATCTACCGGAGAATCCCCAGCGGCCAGTTTTGCGTTAGATGCACAAGCTCGTACGAGGAGGTAAAGAGATCAAGTAAGGAATCTCCATCTAATCTCGGACACAACAAATGTGAACAGCCTGAATAAGCTCGATAGCTGCATGCCTCAACCGTAGGGCTGGGAGCCCGAGGTTCTCATCGACTGCCAGCTGACGTGAGGACGAAGGATTCCGCGCCATTGCATTAGACATTGGCTCGGCTGAGAACAACTGAGTTTTAAAGCCCACTACTTGGTGGCCTTGTCTGTAAATCCACCACAGCAAGATGCAGTCAGAATGGCGGGCCAAAATCTCATCTAAGTCGTCCGAGATTGGATCAAATTCAGAACGGAGAGGAACAGGTAACGGACAAGACCGCAAACCACTAATATGTACGTACCCTACCCTGTCTGCGCCCCAGCATCATCAATGTCTAACCAAGCAGGCTGAGCAAGTCCAGCTAAGTGTCGGCTTGTTCCAGCTAATTTCAAGTCGCTAAGACAGGACCGGCTATTTTTAGAATATATATGTACATACTTTGTTGTGGCAGATTCTTTGTCGCGTTTCGGACAAAAGACTAACCCAGTAACCTCAATCAAGGGAGGAATCCTCAGATTGGCCACAGAGTAGCCATCTGGATGTCACCATTTGTGATACTGCCAGAGATGGGGGAATAGAGAGTGGAAGTAACACAAACATATGGTCCTTTTTGAGCAATGAAGCCCGCTTTGTTTTTTCTGCGCTGGCGGTCAGCTACTAAGCACCGAAGCAGCAATTTGAGACATGGTTGAATCTGACTGCTGGCGGATTCTGGCGAACAAGCTGCCATGGCCCAAAAGTCGTGCAGGTGAGCAGGCTTGCAGTAGGCTCAGCGGCTGATGTCAAAGGGAAAGGATCATAAGCCAACAGGGCTGGGTGCGGGTACTCCCAAACAAAGGGTGATGGCTGACTGGCCTGCAAGTTCCTGAGGGAGCCAGACTGCAAAGCCCGTGCCTTTGGGGGGAAATTAGGGACCATTGCCCGTACCGGACAACGATGCGCAGGGCATGAGGTGGGAGAAAGGGGATGACGATCTTCCGGCAAGTCGGCGGTTGAAGGAAAAGGGGAGTCAAATGGTATTTAACTTGGCTTCTGGAACTTTACGTTCGCCCCCCGCAGAAGCTGCTAAACTACACGCTGAAACAACAGAGTACTGTGCAACACAGTTAGTACTGAGCAAACGGTAAGCGCCAGGTCCGAGCAGCAACGCAGATGCAAACCCGACAGCTCTCAGCTTAGGCATCGGGCATCTCCTGTCACTGGCATGCTCCATGGTCTTTGGATGGACAACAATGCAAAGTGCCAGGGTCCCGTAGTTATCTCCATAATCTGTGGCACTCTAGTTCCTCATTTCAAGGAACTTGGTTCCAGTAAACTGTAAGACGGGGAGGGGGGGAAAAGAGGCCGATTGAACGGTGAGCAGACCAATGTAGATATTGCGGTGGCTGAAGCCTTCCTTATGAGAGTTGAATGAACAACCAGCCGTCTTCTCCGCCTTGAAATGTTGGCTGGCTTTGGGATCAATGCTGACGAGATGATCTAGCGGTACTTACGTACGTTGTTGGTAGCCAGTTACACGTCTATTCGTACAGTGTAGGTTGCAGATCTCTAGATAGTCTGCAGCCGTCAGCCTTTTGAGTCTGTTCTGCCCGTGGGAAATGCTTCAGTGTCCAGAGGGCCAGTAAAGTTTGACGGCATGCCCGTCTTAACGCTCAGCCAGGTTAGCCAAAGGATATCTGCGCGTTTATCGTCAACGGCTGTGAATCGCCATCAGCAAAATGCACTGCAGTCAGAATCTCGTTTCTTAGAGGGCGGGTATCTGATTCTTGACAGGGATGGCAGCTGGAGATGGGATGGATCCTCGCCCCCCAAGTACCAAGTTATGGCGGAGTGGAGTGGCTCAGCAGGCTTAGCGCGAGATGAGTCCCCTATTCTTACCTCTCTTTCTCAAGCTGTGAGCCCAGTCGTGGAGCAAAACGAGATTCGTTCCCAGGGCCTTTCATCAAAACATTTTCTCAGAGGAGAGGAGAAAAATAAACCCTGCCACTAGCCTTCTTCTTTGCCTTCATTATCCCTCTTCCCTCCTATCCTCAACTTCATCCTCCTTATCCTTTCCCCCCGCTCCAACTATCACCATTCTTTTGAGGCTGGCGCCTCAAGTTTCCTACTGTATCTGTTGACTGTTGCTGGGGCCAAGGTACTAGAGCTGCTAAGCTGCCACTGTTACCTACCTAGTATTCGATAGGTGGCTGCCCGTGACCACCATTCGCATTTCCTTCCTCCTGTTTCAGCTCCTATCTCGACTAGAGAAAAACACAACACCATCTTCACTTCGCATCGATATCGCACATCATTTATCCGAAGCTCATCGACTAGAATCCCAACAGTGCTGAGCGCCCACGGGAGCATAACTATTCACCATGGCGTACAATGGCCGTGATCAGGAGTATGGAGGACATGCTTTGCAAGACCTCCCTGCTGGCGGAAGCGTGAGTGCACATTCTTTGTCCATAGCTTAGTGCTGAACGACAAGGACTAATTTTTCCGCAGCAGTATCATCTCCCCCCTCAAGAGAATGACGAGGAGCAGGGCCGCGGCCTCTTGAACTCGGGTTACGACCAAGATCGACTTGGCGCCCGCACTCCCCCCGACCGCCCTGTCTCTGCCTATAGTCTCACTGAGTCCTATGCCCCTGGAGCCTCGTCAACCATGCCTGGCCAGGGACCTACTGGATATGGTGATGGAGGCAGCTTTGGTCAGTTTGGTAACCTTGACGCCGCTGCCCCTTTCCCTCGCCCCGACTCTGCCTTCGATCCCGAAGACAGCTGGGTTGAGCGACAGCAGCAGCCTCAGATGGGCGGTGGTCTTGGCCGCTCGAAAACCCGAAAGATCAAGCTGGTCCAGGGTTCAGTTCTGAGCATCGATTACCCCGTGCCTAGTGCGATCAAGAATGCTGTCCAGCCTCAGTATCGCGATGCTGAGAGTGGTACCGAAGAGTTCCACAAGATGCGATATACCGCTGCCACCTGTGACCCCAACGACTTCACACTCAAGAACGGTTACGATTTGCGACCTCGCATGTACAACCGACACACTGAGTTGCTGATCGCCATTACATACTATAACGAAGACAAGGTTCTTCTGGCACGAACACTGCATCACACCATGCAGAACATCCGCGACATTGTCAATTTGAAGAAGTCAACCTTCTGGAACAAGGGCGGCCCAGCTTGGCAGAAGATCGTTGTATGCTTGGTTTTCGATGGTATCGACAAGGCTGACAAGAACACTCTGGATGTCCTTGCTACTGTCGGCGTGTACCAGGACGGTGTTATCAAGAAGGATGTCGACGGCAAGGAGACTGTTGCTCACATCTTCGAATACACCAGCCAGCTTTCTGTCACGCCCAACCAGCAGCTTATTCGACCCACAAACGAAGGCACACAGAACTTGCCACCAGTTCAGATGATCTTCTGTTTGAAGCAGAAGAACACCAAGAAGATTAACTCGCATCGATGGTTGTTCAACGCCTTCGGCCGTATCTTGAATCCTGAGGTGTGTATCCTGCTCGATGCGGGTACCAAGCCCAGTCCCCGATCTCTCCTTGCTCTCTGGGAGGGATTTTACAACGATAAGGACCTGGGAGGTGCTTGTGGTGAAATTCACGCTATGTTGGGTAAAGGCGGTAAGAAGCTGTTCAACCCCCTCGTTGCCGTTCAGAACTTCGAGTACAAGATTTCGAACATTCTGGACAAGCCTCTCGAGTCTTCTTTTGGTTATGTCTCTGTCTTGCCTGGTGCTTTCTCGGCCTACCGATTTCGAGCCATCATGGGCCGTCCGCTGGAACAGTATTTCCATGGTGATCATACCTTGTCTAAGATGCTTGGTAAGAAGGGTATCGACGGTATGAACATTTTCAAGAAGAACATGTTCTTGGCTGAGGATCGTATCCTTTGTTTTGAGCTGGTCGCCAAGGCTGGCCAGAAGTGGCACCTGTCCTATATCAAGGCTGCCAAGGGTGAAACCGATGTGCCTGAGGGTGCAGCTGAATTCATTAGTCAACGTCGACGATGGCTCAACGGTTCATTCGCCGCCACACTATACTCACTGATGCATTTCGGACGAATGTACAAGTCGGGTCATAACATCATCCGCATGTTTTTCCTCCACATTCAACTCATCTACACCACTCTCAACACCCTCTTCGCATGGTTCTCTCTTGGTTCTTACTGGCTTACAACATCCGTCATCATGGATCTTGTGGGTACTCCCAAACCTGCGTCCGGTTATCACGCCTGGCCATTCGGCGACACAGGTACACCTGTCGTCAATGCCCTGCTTCAGTACCTCTACTTAGCCTTCGTCATGCTCCAGTTCATTCTGGCTCTCGGTAACAGGCCCAAGGGCTCCAAGTTCACGTACATCGCTTCCTTCATGGTCTTCAGTCTCATTCAGGGTTACATCCTGGTTCTCTCAGCCTACCTGGTTATTCGTGCTTTTGACACGCCCATTGGAGACCAGATCTCTTTCGCCTCAACCGACGCTTTCCTTGACAGTTTCTTTGGTGGTTCAAGCGCTGGAGGTGTTATTTTAGTCGCCCTCATCACCATCTATGGACTCAATTTTGTTGCGTCGTTCATGTACCTCGATCCCTGGCACATGTTCCACTCTTTCCCCTACTATCTACTTCTCATGTCGACTTACATCAACATTCTCATGGTTTATGCCTTCAACAACTGGCACGATGTCTCCTGGGGTACCAAGGGCTCAGACAAGGCTGAGGCACTTCCCTCTGCCCACGTCACAAAGGGTGAGAAGAACGAGGTTGTTGTTGAGGAAGTTGAGAAGGAGCAGGAGGATATCGACAGTCAATTCGAGCAGACTGTCCGCCGAGCTCTTGCTCCCTTTAAGGAGGAGGAAGAGGTTGAGAAGGCCGATGTTGAGGATGGTTACAAGTCTTTCCGAACAGGACTCGTCGTCAGCTGGTTGTTTGGAAACATTCTCCTTATTGTCTGCATTACCAGCGACAAATTTGATAACCTCGGATGGGGTGTAAGTTTTCCTGAGGCTATGCGATATGTGGTCTATGCTAACAATTTGATAGGAACCTGCCACAGATCGCAAGGCGCATTACTTCCAGTTCCTTCTGTACGCTACTGCCGTGCTCTCACTCGTTCGTTTTTTCGGTTTCTTGTGGTTCCTTGGCAGGACTGGTATCATGTGCTGTTTTTCGAGACGATAAGCTTCGTGCGTACCTACGCCCGTTGTATTCGACACTCACACTGTTCTGGAGAGGCCAGGTACGGGAAGGTACTGGCACTTGTCATAGTAGACAAACTGGATTTTTGTACCGGATACCTTTGTTATGTAACGTACGCTGGGTTTTTTGAGTTAATGGAGGGACATCCACAAAAGAGGGCATTGGAAGTCAAGGTATTCAGACCAGACCTGAGCACGAGCAAATGCATCTCTATTTAGTCTTTTTCAGATTGGCATCTGCCCCTGGGGGTTTATGACGCATTTGAATGATATGATTTTTTTTGATAGTTAATATCGCCTTGTCGCCTGTGTTTCCTTCCATTATTGGCTACCTCCTTGGGTGTTTCGCTCACACGACCGATTATGCGTCATTCTGGTGGTATCGCCTAAACTTCGGTGAGGTTCAGGAGATTAGGCTTGTGGCTGCCTTACGCCGTGTTATCTTATCAAGCATCGTCACCTTTTCCACTAAGCACGACTAGACTTCACAACCAATCTCTCAGAATCTTGCAGTGCTACTTGTCCTACATTATATTACAACTTGACCTTTTTGTCGTGCCTGGGATCTCGCACATCATTTTTTGTCATCTCATCAAGGGTCTTTTCACAGCGAATAGCGACACAGCCCAAACCTGGGCCCCCACACCCACGATGTTGAAGATATGGTCGATGGTGAGTTGTCTACCAGCCGCCGCCAGCCAGTTGGACACTGACAGTGGTATAGAAAAAGGAGCAGAAGGAGGCAGAGAACGCCGAGGGCCAGGCGACGGGTGGCAAGAAGAAGAAGGTGACTGCAGCTCAGCTGCGCGTGCAAAAAGGTATGCTTCACCCTGTCCAGACCTTGACATGTAGCGGTGCGTTTAGGATGAAGAAGTTCACGCATGCTGCAACAGATCTTTCGGAACTTTCCCTCGGATCGACGATGAAGACAGAGTTCCCCGACCCCGATGACATCCTTAACTTCGTACTCACGATCGACCCTGATGAGGGTATGTACCGAGGCAGCCGCTTTACCTTCGATTTCACCATAAACCAGAGCTTTCCCCACGAGCCTCCCAAGGTCCGATGCCGAGAAAAGATCTACCATCCCAATATCGATCTTGAGGGCAAGGTCTGCCTGAACATTCTACGAGAGGATTGGAAGCCAGTGCTGAACTTGAATGCTGTGATTGTTGGCCTGCAGGTATGGAGTCTAGAAAGAAAGGCGTCTTGAGTTACTCAGACGCGAAATGCGAAGTATATATGATTGCGGATTGGTGACTAATATGCTTGCAGTTCCTATTCCTCGAACCCAACGCATCGGACCCGCTCAACAAGGAGGCAGCTGAGGATCTACGAAACAACCGAGAGGGATTCAAGCGCAACGTGAGGACTGCTATGGGTGGCGGAGTAGTCAAGGGCAGGACATACGACAGAGTCCTGAAATAGATTTGGAATAAGACAAATGACAGGAGTCGCAGGGATGGAAAATCCAAAGGAATAGGCCGGACTGTTAAGATTTTGGGACGATACAACGACTTAATGGGTGTTTGAGACAGACAAGCATTTGATAACAGAGAGCATCGCGTGGCGTCTGATAAATCCATGATCTTGATTAGGCAATCCTTCAGCTTCCAAACTTTCCGTGATTGTTGAAAGTGACGGGTTTTGGTTGGGAGGAGAATCAATGGCGAGAGGCGGGGTACAGTCGACCTGAGCTGAGCTTGCGATGCATGCTTGTGTATATGATTATCCCAAGCTCACTTCAACCACCTAAACTGTATTACCACTTTGAGTCAGAGGGAGTCTTAGTAGAGGGTTTCTCGCAGTTCAGTGGTACTCTATTGGCTGGTGACATCTTGCTGCCCTGGCTGCCGATGCAAGATCAACGGCTCGAGATGAACATGGCGTGGCTTGCCTGGTTTGCTTCATGGTCCCGCCTTCGCACGTGGAGTCCAGACTATAACGTGGAGTCCAGAAATGTGAATAGAGCCTCATCTAGGTGCAGAGAGTCCGCAGCCCGGAGGAAGTGGAGTTTCAAGGAGTCAATATTGAGCCAGATCTAGACTATCTTGTGTGACATATCGACCGGAGGAAGTGATAGAGCCCCCGATATGTAGCTTAAGGACCCCGAGCGCGGTGCAGCTGCCGTTGCCGCTCGTAGATATCGAGTCGTGATGTAGAGTTCGGCAGGGCCCTATTGGACAAGACGCCTGAATCGGCCGTGATGTTGTTCGTCGGACGATATGCGGCTTATGAGCCCGGGGGAACTAGCAGAACTCCGAAGCAAGAGGGCCCATTTCTTTTGAGGGTTACCCCGTCAAAGCATTAGCTCCAAGTTGGGATAGCTTGAGATGATGTGGGCGAGAAGTGTTCAATTTTGCCACGCAATTGATGTCAATTAGGGCTATGGTTTTGAGAAGATCTTCGGAGAACTGAAGAGCAGCGAGTTTTTTTGTATCATCACAGCCTTTTCCTGTGTCTTGGGCCGTCTTCTTCTGGCGGTCAGATTTCTATATGCAACGGCATCCAAAAACGCATACATTGAGCTTTGGTAGTTGGACAATATTAAGTCACCGCTAATTGGCCGAAACTTACGTGACTCAAGGTGAGAGATCCTTACCCAAGTACCAGAGTTCTCCAGGTCTAATGTCCATGGTACACATTTCCCCTCACTCCGATACGCTCTCGGTCAAGTCGACTCTACCCACATAGCCCCAGACCCATCCCCGCTGCTCAGCGTAGGGCCCCCACCTCACAGTACAAGCCGAAATCGGTCACCCCCTCCGAGCGATGTCCCTTGGAGAGAAAATTAGTGACAGCTTAAACCTACTTAACCTTTACTCTCGCCGTTGCCCTTCTCTCTTCTTCTTCCTCCTCATCCTCTCTCAGACACTCTCCCCTCAGTTCCCAAACTGTCCCCTCACATCCTCACAATGGCTTCTCGCAACTTCACAAAGGCCCTCCGTGGCCCTGCCCGCCAACTGGCTTCTGCTCCCCGTGTTCAGCAGCGAACTTTCGTTGCTGCTGCTCGCTCCACTGCTCGCGTTGGTGCTATTGCCCGACCCGTTGCCGCTGGCCCCGTCCAGCAGCAGGTTCGTGGTGTCAAGACCATTGACTTTGCTGGCCACAAGGAGGACGTCTATGGTGAGTTGCATCTCCAATTGCGGTTGCTAGATCAATTGGACAGCCAATGCTGACTAGTATTTCACAGAGCGTGCCGACTGGCCCCAAGAGAAGCTTCTTGAGTACTTCAAGAACGACACTCTGGCCCTCATTGGCTACGGCTCTCAGGGCCACGGCCAGGGTCTTAACCTCCGCGACAACGGCCTCAACGTCATCGTTGGTGTCCGAAAGAACGGAAAGTCCTGGAAGGATGCTGAGCAGGATGGCTGGGTTGCTGGCAAGAACCTGTTCGACGTTGACGAGGCCATCTCTCGTGGCACCATCGTCATGAACCTTCTCTCCGATGCTGCCCAGTCTGAGACTTGGCCCGCCATCAAGCCCCAGCTCGTTGAGGGCAAGGTAAGCAGCACCCCCCCACCTATTGTGAGCCCAGGCATAGCCCTAACATATAAAACTTACAGACCCTTTACTTCTCCCACGGTTTCTCCCCCGTCTTCAAGGACCTCACCAAGGTTGAGGTTCCCTCCAACATCGACGTCATCCTCTGCGCTCCCAAGGGCTCTGGCCGAACCGTCCGATCTCTCTTCCGTGAGGGCCGTGGTATCAACTCCTCTTTCGCCGTCTACCAGGATGTCACTGGCAAGGCCGAGGAGAAGGCTGTCGCCCTTGGTGTCGCCATCGGCTCTGGTTACCTCTACAAGACTACCTTCGAGAAGGAGGTCTACTCCGATCTCTACGGTGAGCGTGGCTGCCTCATGGGTGGTATCCACGGTATGTTCCTCGCTCAGTACGAGGTCCTCCGCGAGCGCGGCCACAGCCCCAGCGAGGCCTTCAACGAGACTGTTGAGGAGGCTACCCAATCTCTCTACCCTCTTATCGGTGCCAACGGCATGGACTGGATGTACGAGGCTTGCTCCACCACTGCCCGTCGTGGTGCCATCGACTGGAGCCCCCGCTTCAAGGATGCCCTGAAGCCCGTCTTCAACTCCCTCTACGACGCCGTCAAGGATGGTTCCGAGACCAAGCGATCTCTCGAGTACAACAGCCAGCCTGACTACCGTGAGAAGTACGAGGCAGAGATGAAGGAGATCCGTGATCTCGAGATCTGGCGCGCCGGCAAGGCCGTCCGATCTCTCCGACCCGAGAACCAGAAGTAAGCGGCTATTAATGTTGAATGATAATTTGCGAGCGGGAGATGGACATGGGATGAGATGTCCAGGAAACGGCTTTTATGAACCACATGAACTTTCTGTCTGTACTTTTAAAAAATTTCCTGGGCTCTGGAGGGGGATCTGAAATTGGTCCAAAAGTTGATATCAGGCTTGAAGCCAAAACGAATACCATTTTTATTTTACGTTTAACAAAAAAACCCGTGTCGGTTCAATTCGCTGGTGACATTTTGTTCTTTGACATTCGAGTGTGATCCATTGGGCCTCTGCTGCCTTCCCACGCCTTAAACATGACAAGCAGCGTCTAGTGTCAGCTTGGCGACGAGATTGTAACGTTATCCATTTGCTAAAACAGGCAGTTGGGAGTAGCCGACAACCGGAGCATGACTAGAGAGTTGGTGATACTTAAGAACCTCGACACCTCGACTGCGCAGCATAGGACCACAGTTCGTCCATCTCGTAGACTTGTACCTTGAACCCAACCATCCTAACTCATCATTACCACAATCAATATGGCTGATCTATCAACAACTCCCCCATTGACTCGTGAGTCAGTCATCGAAGCTCACAAGCTCATCAGCCCATATGTCCACTTTACGCCCGTCCTGACCAACCAGACTATCACGAAACTAGCTTCAAATCCTCGCACAGCGGAGGAGCTCGAAGGGACTCGTTATGCTGGTAGAACGCCGGCCCGGCCGGTGCTAAGACTCTGGTTCAAATGCGAGAATTTGCAACGCATTGGCGCTTTTAAAGCGAGAGGTGCTTTTCATGCCATTGAGAGGCTGAAGAAGGAACCAGGATGGTTAGAGGGAGGGGGCAGGGAGAAAGGAGTCGTGACACACAGTTCCGGTAACAGGCCACACACATGCTTTATCCGACGATGATGGCTAATTGCCACAGGAAATCATGCTCAAGCACTGGCCCTTGCGGCTCGAGAGAGTGGTATCAAAGCCCACATCGTCATGCCTGAGATTTCCAACCCCAAGAAGATCGCTGGAACAAAAGGCTACGGTGCTCGCGTTATCTTTAGCGGAAGCACATCAACTGAACGTGAAGCAATGGCCGCAAAAGTCATCGCTGAGACAGGAGCTCGACTTGTGCCGCCCTATGACCACCCGGATATCCTCCTTGGACAAGGCACCATGGGGCTAGAGTTCCAACAGCAAGTTTCCGAACTGATGACCGCTGTTGCCGTTGTTGACGGGCAGAGGAGGCTTTTCCGGGCACCGGTTACAGGACGGGACAACGAGGCGCCGAGGGCCAAGAAGGAGAACCCTGGCTTGGACGCTATCATGACCCCTTGCGGTGGCGGTGGTATGCTCTCAGGTGTCGCTCTGAGCTGTGAAGGCACTGGAATTCGAGTATTTGGCTCGGAGCCATCGTTTGAAGGTGCTGATGATGCAAAGCGTGGATTCGAGTCGGGCACACGAATCACAACAGTCAATACTCTTACAGTTGCCGATGGACTACGCACTCCCGTGGGCGAGCATCCTTGGTCAGTCATATACGGCCGCCGCTTGGTATCGGGCATGTACAGCGTCACCGAGGAAGAGATCCTGGCGGCTATGAAGCTGGTGTTTGAGCGGCTTAAGCTGGTTGTCGAGCCTAGTGCTTGCGTCCCGCTGGCGGTGGCGCTATTTGACGAGGATTTCAGATCAATGGTAGAGCGAGAAGCTGGCGAAGAGGGTTGGGACCTTGGACTGGTGTTCAGTGGTGGTAATATTGGTCTTGATGCTGTTGGCAAGCTCTTCGAAGGTAGCAGGTAAAATTTCATATTGATGGACCAAGATGGAGGCGCAGTCTGGGATATAAATCGTGCTTGTTTTCGTTCTTATTTACTTGATTGTATATGAAATACATAGTTCCACACATGGACTTATCGTGACTGCATTCTTGGCCGCGATGTTCACTGGGCCAGTGCTTCATCCATAGTTTTCCTCCACTTCGTGGCGTTCTTCCTCAGCAGGGCGATACTAACGTAACTAATAATGAGACAGCATACACAGAGAATTGTGAAAACCCATCCAACGTTGATGGCGTTAATCCATGGAGCAGCAACAATGGCGCCGATACAACTAAGTGTGTTGCGAACAAAGTTATTGATGGCAACGCCTGAGGAACTGCGCTTACGGATTAACTCTGTGAGCATGGTGGTAGCAACTGACTGGAAGAACCCGTTAGTGAGTGAACCCGAGAGAGGAGGGTATCATCTTACAAAGACAAGCATGGATGAGATTCCAAAGAAGAATAGGGCGAGACATGGTACTACAGGGTGTAAACCGTAACGAAGCACCCAGCCAAACATGAGTAGTGCCAGAGGATAAATGGTCGTCATTATCCAGGCATTCTCTCTCATTCGATCTTCCGGAAGATATATCAACTTCCCGTTCTCATCATAACGACCAGCTTTACGGGCTTCTCTCGCCATGATTTTGTCGATCCAGCGCCCACCAAACAGTGATCCACAGATGTAGCCCAAACCGGAGGGGATGTACATGAGACCAATGGAAAGCTGGCCGAAGTTGTATGGGTCACGGGAAAACTTCTGCTGGATAGCAATATTAACAACGTAGAGGGAACCAAAAGCAATGGCAGCAAGAAGCACGGTGATAAGAACGGGCGGAAACCGTAGATAGAGGAGAACTCCTAAAGGATCAATGAGGAAATGTCGAGCAGACTTGGCGAAGTTCTTGGTCTTCGCCTTGGCCGAGTCCATGGTGCGCATTCGACTGAGTCCCTGGGTCTCTGCAGTAGGCAACGTAATCTCAGGCCTACGTTGCAACGTCTCAGGGAGGAAGAAGAGAATCATCAACAGGACAACAAGGCCGTATACAGCGAGAAACCACATAGTCGCTTGCCATCCAATCTCCTGAGTCAACGCACCACCAACGATAGGGGCTATCAGAGGCCCTAACAATGGACCAAGATAGAATAGACTCATAGCTTTGCCACGCTCGAACACCTCAAATAGATCAGCGATCGAGCCTGCACCTGTCGAATGGGCACTTGCGGAAGCGCCACCGGCGCACATGCGGAAGACGATAAGCATGGTGATGTTCTTGCTGATGGCAGAGAGGACGGAGAATATGACGAAGAGTGTGAAAGAGATGAGATATATAGAACGACGACCAAACTCCTCAGAGAACGAGGACCACCACAGGGGGAAGATGGCCATGGATATCATATATAGGGCGACTGACAGGTTGGTGACAGTCTCAGAAGTGTTGAACTCTTTCACCAACACGGGAAGGGCAGCTATTCTCGTCAACTCTGGATGCAAACATCACTTTCAAGGACTTACGATAGACAATAGTCGAGCCTAAAGGTGCAGCAGCTGTGGCCAATGCTATGATGCCGGTGAGAAACCATTTCGTCGAGTTCTTGTAATCAGGAGGATACGCAATCTCAGGCACCAATGTCAATTTTGCAAAAAGACCACGCCTCTTCGACCTCGGAACAACAGAAAGAGCCCTCGATCGTGCAGACGACGCTCTGGACTGAGCACGCTTGGTAGATCGTCGAGTATCTATATGTCCCAAGGGCTCACCGAGCACGGCTGGCTCAATAGTATCTTGAACATCATGTTCTGATTTGATAGAGCTTGATGCAGCAGTTCCCGGACGCTGGCCGTCTTCTTCTCGCTCAATATCGATCTTTTCATCATCAATCTCTTGCTTTTCCCCTGCAGGTTTCATTGTCACAGCGGCCGGGCCCGAAGATGTGGAGAAGCCTCGGCCGAAGTTATCGGGCCGGAAAGGGGTTTTCAAGATTAACTCTGAGATGGCTTGACATTCAGATATAGAATAGCAGTATATTCAGAACCACTGAAGCACTTGGAAAAAGAAAGAGAAAATATGAGAAAGGATTGTAAAGGACCAGGGGTAGTGACGTTCGGAAGAGTGATTCCGCCTTGGAGATGAATAATAAGGGAATCGCCCATCCTAGCACTTCAAACAATGCCGACTTTTGCGAGGAGAGACAAAACCACCCTGCTTCCGGTCCTGATTATGACCAATAGTTCTATTATCTCTGGGTACTGTCCGCGGGACCACGCCGAAGAGGGGGACGCCGAAGACGGTGCCGACGATAGGTACCATATGAGGGTTGTGTGGGGTTAACGCGGAGATGACCTGGAACTTGGTGATGTTACTGTTGTGGGACTTCATTGTTTGCTTTTATACGAGAATCTCATGTGAGGTGGATTTATACGAGATTATTGAATTCTGAGCTACGTTCCTGAATTAGACTCAAGATACTGCACTTCAGTCTTAGACACGGGCGTGGCTTACAAGTAATTGAAATTTTGCTGCTGTTCATTCAAAACTGACAATGATGGGTGAGCACGCCCGTTTTGTAAAATATAACAATTCAGAAGACATTTAATGGTGACGATTCAGCCAGACAGCCATGCGAGGGACTGTGATTTACAGCCACTCTGACAGCCAGAAAATGCCAGCTGGGATCGAAAGAAGTCAACCAGTGAGTGGCCTTAAACAAGTACGTATGATGGGGAATACATGGAAATTGTAGAGGCTTGGCTTCGGCCGATATCGCAGGGCGGTTCCTCATAAGCAACATTTCAGTTACTGCTGCGTACATAGATACAGACACAAGAAATTCCACTGTCACAGCATGAGCAATAGCTAGGATTTTGTTTCCAGATATACTAAGCCGTAACCTGATTCAATTACACTAAACCTTTGCATGTAGAGACCATGTAACGGCTGATGAGGCTCGCAATGGCGGGGTGCATACCAGCGGGGCACAGTTTAAACATAACCTCACCTGAGTCACTTTCACACATTGCGACTGCAACCTCAGTCCCAATCTCAACCTCCCCAACCTCATCTCTCAAATTCGCCACTTAAATGTCCCTCACAAACGCCTCCCCCGAGGCTGCAGCTAGCGCCGCAAAGACAGCATCTTTCACTCTCGCAACCCTCCCGACCAGCGAGCGCAACAATGCGCTTGAAGCCATCCACGCTGCCTTGACAGCCTCAAGAGACGAGATCCTCGCCGCCAACGCCAAGGATCTTGAGCTGGCAAGGAAGGCTGCTAACGAGGGCGGTCTTAGCCAGGCTCTTGTATCGCGTCTGGACCTTGGAAAGAAGGGAAAGTGGGAGGATATGCTTAAGGGAATCTTGGATGTGAGGGATCTAAATGACCCAAGTATTTCAACTGTCGTAAGAATAGAAGACCTCGTGGTACTAATAATATTTCAGTTGGCCAGATTCAGATGAGAACAAAACTCGATGATGATCTCATCATGGAGCGTGTCTCATGTCCCATTGGCGTCCTCCTTATCATTTTCGAGGCCCGTCCCGAAGTCATCGCCAACATCGCTTCTCTTGCTATCAAGTCTGGAAATGCTGCCATCCTCAAGGGTAATATCATGACTCATCCACAATATCATGACATTGGCTTTTTTGCTCACTATTCTCGCAGGTGGAAAGGAGTCTACAGAGTCCTTCGTGGCCATCTCAAAGGTCATCTCATCAGCTCTTGAGACCACACAGGTCCCCAACTCAGCCATTCAGCTCGTCACAACCCGCGACGTCATTTCCCAACTCCTCGCCCAGGACCGCTATATTGATCTTGTCATTCCTCGCGGATCGAATGAACTTGTTCGTTACATCAAGGAGTCCACAAAGATTCCCGTTCTCGGCCACGCTGATGGTCTCTGCCATATCTACTTGACAGCCTCTGCCAATAGGGAAAAGGCCATTACTGCTATTGTGGACTCCAAGACAAGCTATCCTGCTGCCTGCAACGCTGTCGAAACCCTTCTCGTCCAGGAATCGGCTCTGGATACCATCTTCCCTGCTGTTGCTTCCGCTCTTGCGGCCAAGGGTGTTTCCCTCCGAGTCGACGAGCCCAGCAAGGCTGCCATTTCTTCTCTTTCACTGGAAGGCGTTCAAGATGCCACCCCTCAAGACTATGACACTGAGCATCTATCCCTCACCATTGGCGTCAAGACTGTTTCCTCTATTGACGAGGCCATCACCCACATCAACACCCACGGCTCTCACCACACTGATGCTATCATGAGCTCTGATTCTGCCGAGGCCGAACGTTTCATGAACGAGGTTGACTCAGCCGGTGTATACTGGAATGCCGCTACTCGTCTTGCCGACGGCATGCGTTATGGTTTCGGTACCGAAGTTGGTATCAGCACAAACAAAATTCACTCTCGTGGTCCAGTCGGCCTTGATGGGCTGACTATTTACAAGTACAAGATCAGAGGCGACTACCAAGCTACTGCTGACTATGGAGACGGAGAAGGCAAGAAGCCCTGGAAGCACGAGAAGTTGTCCCTTTAGACAGCTGCTTGCAAAAAGAATGAAGAAAAAATCGACGGCATATCACGGAGGCGTTAGGTAAAGTTTAACAGCCATGAAAATAGTAGGCTGTTCAAGTCGCGGTTTCAACACAATTGTAGCGATCCCTTGTGCCATTGCATTTGTCTCATTGTTCTATGATGTGCTAATGATGACCCAATAACAAAAGTCTGTCTTATCGGACTTCGTAGAAAGTGTTTCGATTTATCCCCCGAAACACATGTTTTAGTCGGCCGGCACTCCAATGACCCCAGGTTAGGAATTCGTAAGCACATCATAGCGAGCTGTTCTCGTACTGCTTGATCAACTCGTCAAGCTTGGTACCTTCAGACTTGAAGTCTAAGGGCGTGACAGTCATCACTTGGTAGCGTATCCTACAAAAGCGATATTAGTATTTGATTAATGATGAGCATGATCGTCCTGCTTACCTTTGAGCTTCGCCAAAGTTATCCATCTTCGCCCTGCATCGGAAAGTGAACTTCTTGCAGTTGGCCTCTTCAAACGCGGCCATGAATTTATTGTCATCATTTTCTTTGAGCTCCATCATCTCGTCGGCAGTTCGTCCCACGATCTGTCGACCGGAATCGTCAAAACAGCTCAGCCATTGATGACTGGTGTGGTCCGCAACGTTCAAAGAGAGGATGTACCGGTATTCAGGCTTTTCGTGAGAGATAGCGCACTTCTCGCAGTGCCAGGTGCCATCAGGCATTTGTGTAACCTTCTTATTACAGCCCTGAGATAGGCAAGCGGGATAGCAAAAGTTATCCTGTTTGACAAAGACAATAGTCGCCTTGATAGTGTAGTAAGCCTGGTCATCCATGCCAAGGTTCTCATCCTTGACCTGAGAAATGGTCTTGAGGTCTTCCTTTCTCCCTGTGGCATTGCCCATGGACGTCATGTTTTGGTGGGTGGCAAATGTGTCATTGCGACCAGCAGAGTCGTACCAGCCCTTGAGTCTGTGGGCATCAGGAATATCGGGGTCGACGGTCATTGTGCCAGAAGAGAGGAGACTGAGACTCTTGCCACCAAAATCAGACACCTTCGTTCCCTTGAAAGCAACAACTGATTCAGGAGGAGCATCGAAAGAGTTGGCCGACTTGCCCCAAATAGTAACACGGACTGAGAAGCCCGTATCATCCACAAGTGTTAATTCTCGCTTCTGAAATGGTCGGCCATCCTTCTTAGATGTAATATCGCCAACCTCGCCAACCTCCTTCAACACACCAATGACATCAACAGTATTGTCCTTCTCCACACTCTGGAGTTCCTGGATGGAGCAAAAATTGAACCTCACCTGTGGAACATTGGTCTGGTCTTCTGCTTTCTCGATGACAGTGTCCCGTTCGAAGGTGAGCTCGTAGTCGTTGGAAAGGTTCGAAAACTGTTTCTTGGCCAACGCAACTCGGCAAGGTGTGGAGATGTAGTAGACAGACCCTTCCTGCAGGCGGTCGTAGAAAGCGTCACACTGGTCGTTGAAACCAGTGGCCTTGATCTCACCGCTTTCATCGAGCAGGTTGACACTGAAAAGTTTTCCCTCGCCAGTGGCCTTGTGCCATGTCTTGATATCTGATTTAGAGGTAACTCGTGCCTTGATTGTCCACTTGTGGGCGAAGGGCGACAGACCCTCGATAGGATAGATGTTACTGCCGCCGTGCGTGGCTGGTCGTGAGGGCATCGACTGTTGTTGCTGCTGTTGAAATTGCTGAGGCTGTGTCTTTGATTCTTCCTTCTTGACGCCGTAAAAATCGCCTCCAGCAATGGCACCCTCTTGGGCAGCTGGCTTGGAGTCGACGGCAAAGGGTTCGCCAATCTTTTCTTGGACACCAAGAGATTCGATGACTTCGATATCGAGAATGACGAGAATGCTACATAGTATTAGGGCCGTCAAATGAAATCTAGGAAGACACATACTTCTTGCCCTTCAAATTGTTGGGTGTGTATTGCTTGATCCGGGCAATGCAACCACGAACCAGCTTGTTGTCGTGAACGACGTGGTTGGCTTGCGTAGCAAGCATGGTCTGGACGTAATGCTGCCCATCGCTCATCACAAGTCGAAATCGGTCTCCCCCTTGAGCTGAGGGGGCCATTTGCTTGACTTGTAGACATTGCAGAACAGGGACCGGGAAGAGCTTGCTGGCTTTATCAGGATCATTGAAGATCACGCTGGGCAAAAGTTAGCGAGCAACGACAGGGAGGTTATGTGACAACATACTCAAGAGCGCCTCGCGATAGTGCCGAAGCTGCGTCCATGATTATTGTGCTTTACGTGTCTTTGGGGTAGGTTGTGTATGCTGTTGAAACAAAGACTTCTTTACTTTGTTTTAAGAGAGAAGTAAAGTGCATTAACGAGAAGGTGTGTAAGACGCGTTCAGCGCGTTGAGTGAAACGCGCTGTGGCAAGAATCGCGGGGTTGCGGCTTATGTAAAGAGTGGAGACAGTCGACATATGCCCTCACCTGGCACTACCTAAGGTAGGAGCTACCTACTACTACTCGAGGGGAAGCAAGAAAACCTATGACCTTGACCCTAAACGATGAAAATATTTAGGTATTTAGCCTAAGCTTAAGTAAGGTAGAGGGACTCTTTGCTAAGTTTATTTTAGCACCCTCTTCTAACAAGGCCACCGTCCCTAGGTAGGTAGGCACTCATTTTTACATTACCTACATCCTCCCTCGGGTTTCCACTGCTAACTCATTTCTTCCGTCCCATTAGTGATAATGCCATTCTGTGGCTAATGAAGATATCTCATGGCAACATTATGGCCTTTTTGGGACTACTGATTCACCACTATAAGGAATGGACACAATGCCAAGTTCCCATCCAATATTGCATTTTTGTTCGGGCTGTTATAAACCCAATCCTCACCAAGCGACGGAGAGACTGAGAATTAAGCAATCTCTAAATCTGTAGTGTACGTACCGTAAGATCATAAGTCCACACCACCGACCGGCAACAATTGGCCAAGGGCCTGAAGGGCAGAGCATTTGCTTCTCGTTACCTACTACCTGCCTACTCTAGTAGGCAAGGTAGGTGGGTTCTAACCTCAGGTAGTGGTTTCGTAGTACAATCTCACATATCCTGATAACCGCATTAGCTCAGTAATTCTAAGACTTTTATAACCTTATCTCTTTTCTGGAAAGAAGTTTATTCTAGGATATAGACTATGCTTTATTTTACATAGGTTTTTATAAACTGCTTGCAGGAGCAAGGCAAGTAAGGTACCTACCTACTAAGTCAGTTACCCCTCCAACATTACGTTGAGTTCCAGCCTGGACCTTGTACATCAGGCTGCCCCCTCCACCTGCAACAGACAACATCACTCTTCTTTCATTGTCTTTCAGCCCACAGAGGAGTCAGTACGGTTCTGCCAACCTACTCACTATCCCAGCCAAAAGCGACGTAAATAGAATTCGAGAAGTCTATCAGGATGGCCGACGCAGATAATGCTACTCGCGCTCCTGAGAGCGACGCCCAGGAGATCCCTGCGGCCAGCGACAACATACAAGCTCCAGCTCCAGCTGCTGAAGCTCCAATCGTAGGCGAACATTGTGTTTCTGACAGACCAACTCGTGCGACACCATTTAGAACAGAATCATCACCGGTCGCTAACAATCTCAGCTTCGGGACAGTCCTCCACAGGCGAAATCATCAAGCTCAACGATGTCGATGTACGTGGCCAACAAGTTTCCCAAGCTCTTAGCTGACCCTCCCTTACTTAGGTCTACGTTTCGAAACCCACCGACTACCCCCATGCGCCTTCGCGACTCCTTCTCCTTCTGACCGGCGGTACGGGAATCAAATCTACCAACAACCAGATCCAGGCCGATAAGTTTGCCTCGGAGGGCTATCTTGTCCTCATGCCCGACCTCTTCGCTGGCGACACAGCTCCTGGGGCCACGGCTATTAGAGACGACTCCACATCCATCCTCGAACAGTTCAAGTTGAAGGCCGTAGAAGTGACAAAGTCATTCCTCATTGACATGTGGCTCGCCCGCGTTACAGATGAGAGGGTCATGCCCATCCTGCACAAAGTCATTGATGCTGCGCGAGAGCAGTACGCGGATACGATCAAACAGGGCGACGGTATCTATGCCGCTGGCTATTGTGTTGGTGCACGATTTGTTCTTCTGCTTGCTAAACAAACGAAGACCCCTGAAGGAGATGCAAAGAGCGGCGGTGTCAAGAACGGTCCTTTTATTAAGGCCGGTGCTCTGGCACATGCTGCTTCTGTTATCCCTGATGATTTTAAGGATATTAGTGTTCCTCTCAGCTTAGTTTGTGTCGAAAACGACCCTCTCTTCCCCGACAGCGTTCGGATAGGCGGAGAAGACAGTTTGTCTGATGCCAACGTCGAGCATGAGGTTCAGGTTTATCCAGGAGTTCCGCATGGTAAGATGGCCTTAGATTTGAATCTTAGTCATGAGTCAGCTACTGATTTCTTTAGGATTCGCGGTTGTAGGCGAGTACCAAGATTCATCAATCAAGGATGCTCAAGCCACAGCGTATGACCAGATGCTCAACTGGCTCAAGGCTCATTAACTTTTACCATGATACCTTTCGCTTTCTCACATGTGGCGTGCGGGTCGCTGCAGTGATTTCCGTTTGTGTCTTTGTTGATTTGGTTGAATACAAGCAAGTGATGAGAATCCTCACGGTGGGTGGAAGTCTTTCTGCAACATGATTTTATGGGCTAGATTTAAATGCCACAATGTAGCCTGAAATCATTCTCTCCATCAGGAGATAGTGCATATAATCTTACCCAGGTTCTTGGCATCTTCCATATGCTTGTGGGCCTCTTGAATCTGTTCCCACGGAAAGACCTCATCCACAAAGATCTTAAGCTTGCCAGACTCAAAGTCTGGTAGATATTGCTCCAGTCGGTCCCGTAGCTCGCCCTGGTAAACCTCGTCGCGGCTCCGAAGAGTACTGCCCTCAATACGAAGTCGCTTGTACAAGATCTGAGAAATATCAGCATCTGGGACCTTGGCGCCACTCAGTGTTCCCAAAAGCACGATCCGCCCATCACGCGCAGCGACATTCTGGTTCTGCTGGAAGTAGCTTCCACCAACAAAGTCAACGATGTAGTCAACACCCTTGCCGCCGGTAGCCTTCTTGATCTCCTCCGCCCAGTCCTGCGTTTTATAGTTGAATGCAGCTGTTGCGCCGAGCTTCGAAGTGATAAAGTCGAGCTTGTCCTGGGATCCAGCTGTGGCATACACTTCGGAGGCCCCAGCGATACGTGACAGTTGGATGCCGGCAACCGACACTCCCGAAGCTCCGGCGTGCCACAAGATGGATTTGCCCTTCGTAAGGCCAAGCACAAGATGCAACGCCTGGGTTGCTGTGATCCAAGCCTCGGGAATACCAGCACACGTGGTAAAGTCGATAGAAGCCGGTTTGTGCAGCAACATGCGAGTACTGACCGCGACGTGCTCGGCATACGCACCACCGTAAGCTAGCCCAAACACCTCATCCCCTTCCTTGAAAGCACCATGATCTCCAGGCCCAAAAGACTCGATGATGCCACTGAATTCCACGCCCAATGTCTTAGGCGCTTGAGGTGGCAGCGGATAAAAGCCTCGACGCTGAATGATATCCATGCGGTTAATACCAAAAGCTTTTATCTTTACAATAGCCTGCCCCTCGGTAGCAGAAGGCTTGGGCGTTTCGGCGTTGATAAAGAGGGCATCACGCTCGCCAGCGCCACCGCGAATATCTGTGAGGATTAGTTAGTCATCACTGCCATGAATTGGCATGTTAGCCTCATACCGACTGCCTTGATGTACTCGGGCATGTTTTCTGTATCAGAAATGGTTTTCGATTGTTGAAAGTTGGTGTTAATGGAAATATGTTCAGCTATGAAGTCAGAGGTTCTGTCTCAAGGCAACGCCCGCATTTCGCATTGCCTGCACCGAGGCAATGACGTATATTACTAATACAACTTGAAGACGTCAATGGAAGCACCGGAACTACTAATGTTTGTCTTCCGCCGAACTTTCGGCCGGGAAGGTCTCCATAAGAGGGACCGACACATTTTAAATATAATACATACAACATCTATACGTAACTAGACTCATGTGAGGTTGTAGTTGTGTGTAATTAACGACGAGATGGTAGGTCCGCTGGTAGCAAACTCGGTTGGAACTTGAGGGTGTATGAAGGTTGATCCAAAATATTTGGATTGAACTGGACTACAGGATGTTCCGAGGGTGAGCTACATATGCTAAGGTTCTGTTTCAACCTATTCGACCACAGAAACAGTTTGTTGTTGCAGGAGTTCTTACAGTAGGGAGAGTCAACCAGTCAGTCCACGAGGATCTACACCACCAAAAAAGGGACCTAATACTCAGCTAAGCTATACATTCATCCATACAGTATGATGCTGTCAGTCACGAATGTGACAGGTTTCAAATAAAGATGTTTCTACATCAATTCGATTACGGATACAGCGAAATGGAGAGCGATAATGCTTGGGTTGAAAAGGAATAGGCCACAAGACCTTGCAGCCCAATTTCTACTTCAACATTCATACAGCCTTTACACCGTATATGCAGACAAGTCCACGATTCCAACCTCCGAATCGGCTAGAGACGGTTCTACTTGATTAAATATTTGAAATACATAGGCCATTTCAGATACCAGATTAACACATTTGTCGATACATAAACGATACCTCATCATGACAGTCATGCCATCCGGAAACTCGGCAAGAGGCAATGTCGTTTATTAGCCGTTAGCCACCGCCTGGGCATGAAATCGATAGTGATTCAAACAGCTAGAGAATAGAGATCAGCTACTACCTGGCTTTAGGTCGGTCCTCTTCCGCACCTCGACTCTGGGCCAAAAGTCCCAGCGATGGTAAATTAGCAAGCCCAATTATCGATCGGGTGTAATTAAACTACTGTTAGTTCGAAATCACCACTCGGATGGACCGCGTTTTGGTGCCATTCGACTACGACTATGGGCTAATGAAATACTGACTACTGAGTGGACCTAGCAAATGAGGTCTTCCTGGTTGTCGGGACGAGTAATATAAAGCAAATCAGGCGAATTATACACACGCGTCAACATCAAGAAAACAACAAGGCAGCCTTAGCGTTTGTTTCCGAGTGCTGAATCAATACAAATTGAAATTTCCAACATGCGAAACCACCAGTGTGGTCAAGCCACCGTAGTAAGCGTTGCAGTGGGATAAATTCAAACGGTAAGAATGAAGCACCCGACATGGATGATCTAACGACCAAGACAAGTGGTGGAAACGAAGTCCGGGTATGCCTTTCCGAATATTATCATGGAGCCAAGCAGATTTGGGTGGCCAGAAACTTTACCACTGACAAGCATCTTAATACGTCTCACTCGACAATGGAAGTGGGCTTGGGAGGCTTGCGGGAGATCCAGCGCCCTGCTTGGAGTGTGAGCGGGAAGAGATATAAAAGGGTGGTGAAAAGTCTTGGCACACCATTTGGGGGAAATGGAGTCAAACTCAGGCATGAGATTGGGGCTTAAGAAAAGAAGCTTGTTCAAAGAGAGTTTCGGGCCAGCAAACCTACATGCTGCAAAGCAATGGGCTACATCCGCTGCGTTCGTTGAAGATACAGGAACTGGTCGTATGCCAAGCTTTCGATTCCTCCATGGGCACGCCTCGGATCGCATCGATCAGAGAACCTGGCCTCGCTAGCTTTGTCAGATTAGAAAGCGGCCAAAAGCTTGTCGTTGACCATCAGAAAACTGCAGCACCCGATAAACCTTGAACACTGATTGACTGATCCTCATTTCTGTGGACTTAAGACGTGGGTCGCCTACCAAACTTACCAAAGTGATAGTCGAAACTAAGACAAGACAGAGCTGCCGAACCGAAAGACCCCATTGAGAAACCATGACTCAAAAGAGGTTGATGGGGAAAATACGAGGCAAGGATGTTGCTTTCGCTACTCAGTTTGGAACCGATTCGCCTCGCCTTGTATCAGGGGTATTCGCCTCGATTGAAGTCAATGCTGACTGGCTTAAAAGCCAGGGGAATGGACAAGCCCTCATCTTCAATCAAAGATAAGGCACCGAGATGTTGAAGGTATTTAGGCTGTCTGATAGCTAAACTATGTTTTAGTGGTTCGAAGGGAAATTATGGAGGGTTACTAACAGACAGAGCCGCCGAGCCGCCTTATCATCAGTACCTTATCCATGGTGATATCTTGCTGATTGATGTTGATTTGCTCGCTGGAAAGGGATCAGCAAGTACTACATAGAGACTGGTAGGTGGGTAGACTAGATCTGACACGACAAGGGAGCTCGTATGGGTGGGTGTCAAGACCTTGACCGTCAAGCGGATCCGACTGTTTTGAAGCACTCAGGGACAACACGGAGCAGCCTGAAGAGGAAAGTCGATAGACTTGGACTCCATTGCCAACTCAGGATCTAGTCCCCCTCTAAGGCATTGAGTGGGCAGCTAGAACATGGCCGCCTTTGTTTCTCAACAACTTCTGTGTGACCATATCAAGAGCCTCGGGTAACTGTGCTGCTCAAACAGGTTATCGGTGTAGCATTGGCAGCCATGTGTTCGCTGTTGCTTGGTCTCAGTGAGAACTCTGTTTAATGTTCCGGCCCTCTAGCTTAGACCGCCCCCAGGTCTCCTGACCCATGTGTGCCGAAACCCATTCAAGCCATTGACTAGGTACCGCGTGGATAATTGCCCACTGGATAGTCCAAGACTAGTCGGTGCACGGTGCATTGCGGATACTGTCCAATGGATATCGGAGAGGACATTGCCATGAGCATCTCCTTGCGGCCTTGTCGGTTTACCCTATGCTATTAGATTCGTAGCTCAGATATGACATGATCAATGCGACCAATCAGATGATGGCGCCAGCTTTGCTTGTGGCGTATTGCCAGGATGGACAAGTAAGAGCTTCCCGCTACTACATGAACGGGTGATATTCGCAGCGGCTAAGATGAAAGCACAGTTGAGGCAGATAAAGGATGGGTCGATTTCATTGGAGGGGACTTGTCGAGCCGTGATGCAGGCAGGAGCGAATTCTGCAAAAGTTGAATAAGGGGATTGGCAAGACAGCGGGAAGAGATTTGTTCCTGCATTAGCGTCGCATTATGCCAGGGGAACCGACCAGTGAACATGTCCATAATAGGAAAGCCAAAGTCTATTGGACATTACCTGGCTTAGTAGCCTGGCGAAGAGCAACGGGGTGGCTGCCTCGCATCCACGCGACAGCCCGTTGATACTTCTCATTTGATCTTCATTTTTCTAAAGTCAAATCATTAGATCTTCGCAAACCGCAAATCCTTCGATACCTTGGGCACACAACTACCTATGCACGTTTGAGACTTGTTGATCGATCATTCTGATCATATCACTGGGATATTCGACGTGGAACGTCGGTCCGCCTAGACTCATTTGATGATAATTATAGACGCAAATCTCTTGCCTCAGTAGGCTCAGTTTGATATCAGCATATGGCAATATGTATCCGTGCTACGGATACTACCCAGTATCTTCTTCCTCGCAATGTTACCCGGTATTATTTGTCTATTCCTGGTGTGATATGGGGGAGTAATTTCGGGTTCAAGGTTGGAAGTCGAGCATGCATATCCGTACCTAGGCGCTGCGGATGTCCGCCGACTTCCAGGTCCCTTTCACCCCTCTAATGTTTGGTAAGAGTTCAGACTGACTGGTTCCTTTTTTAGGTGCCTCGGTGATAATACCTGTCAGAGCGCAAGACATCCATTTCCATTTGCCGGGGTTCCCACACCAGAGCACGAGGCAAAGTGGAAGGGCCTCCCCCCCACACCCACATTCCCAGGGCCCGCTCTCAGCAAAGCACCCCTTTCTTATTCTTGGCTGACAATCTGAAGAACGATTTCACATAGTGGCAACAGTCGACGGCGCGTAAACGAGGCTCATAATGCCTCTTTATGTGCAAAAGGCCATCGAATTAGGCAATACATTAATACCAAAAGGTGTGATGAAGGATTCTCTCGCAAGAGCTTTGCCTCTTTGATATAAGTATACGGTCAAGAACTATATTCAGAAGAGACGGCATAGCTACTGGTTTCAAGCTTGATATTAATGAATGGCTATGTCTTTATTTGTTAGATTGTTTTCTTCAGCAAGAAGCTGCCCAGATGCCAGTGTCCAGTAGGATAAGAACAGCTCATGAACGTGTGGTCGTACAAATCCTTGAGAGTGCAACAACTACACTTGCGATCCTGGCAGGATTTGCCCCTATGGTTCAATAACATGGAGACTGGTAGAAAAATGAAGGCTTCCCTGCCGAGCTCATTACATATCGTAGTGTGCCACCGGAACTTGAGCCTAGATGAGCCTATCTTTATGTCTTTTCCTGACTCTCGTCCCGTGCTCGTCTCGCTGTCCGCCCTAGACTTGCATGGGGCCTCTGACACCGGATGAATGGCCTGCTCGTCCTCCGTATGTACAGGTTTTAATTAATCGCTATTTTCAAGGGACACCCCGTGCCCCAGATCCCCTGTCGCTCCAGGTCCCACCCTCCATTACTGATTCAGTGCGGGCCACACCCATGCCCACACCCCCCCATATCCAAAATCCCATCAACCTCCCTATCAGTCCTTGTCGAGCGAAGACCTCATCTTAATATAAAGCTCAAGTCCTCCAGATCTCCAGAAACTTTTTCTCTTCCTTCCTCTTCACCCACACACATTCATTCGCTACTATACCTTGACTTTTTAGTCAATTTCATTCGTTACAGCACATCTACAAACTACACAACTTTCGAGTTACCTTAATTTAATCCCAACCCCAAACAAACCTTCAAAATGAAGTTCGCTGCTGCTCTCGCTTTCGCTGCCGGCGTCGCTGCCCACGCCAAGAACGTTACCTACACCACCGAGGTCGTTACCGCCTACACCACCTACTGCCCCGGTCCTACTGAGATTGTCCACGGCGATAAGACCTACACTATCACTGAGGCCACCACCCTCACCATCACCGACTGCCCTTGCACCGTCACCAAGCCAGTCATCACCACCTCCGCTGTCGTCTGCCACGACTGGTAAGTTGCCAACACCCGATATCCTCAGTCTAGCCAGAAAATACTGACAGTGTCTCAGCCCCGCTCCTCCCGCCCACCACGGCAACAACTCCACCATGGTCCCCGTTTACCCTACTGGTAAGCCCGGTAAGCCCGGCTCTCCTGCTGGTCCCGGTGCCACCCCCACCGCCGGTGCTCCTTCCGAGGTTCCCACCGCCGGTGCCGGCAAGGTTGCCGCTCTCTCTGGTGCCGGTCTCGCTGCCGTCGTCGGTCTCGCTGCTTTCCTGTAAATCAACAGCTAGCAAGCCTACTCCACGTCGTGTCTACGATGCTTTACGCTCAGTAATACTTAATTCACGTGGGGGCTTCCATCATTCCTGAAGGAGTGGCGTGGAACAGTTAGTGATGGTTTGGTTTCAGTTGGGGATGTGAGCGATCTTTCAGGGAATGTATAGAACTTTTTATTTTGGGTTACGAACATACGAGACGGGAGAACCGGTATACCCTTGCAACGCTCTATGGAGTCTTGTCTAATGATGGCCACGCTTTGCAGGAGTTGAGACATTCTTGTATATGAGTTTTGTCTCGGTGTTCGGAAGGAGCTCGCGTGTTCCCTGTGTGTGAGATCTTCTTTCGGGGCTGGGAATATAATGTGTTTTTTTTGCCTTGAGCAAAACAGGACGATCTTGTCTAGCTTCACTCGCGGTTCGTCTTCGTTTCTGCTCCCATTAATCACTTCAAGAGACGCATTTCCAGCCTCGAATCCCGTTTCCTCTTCTTGATACATATTTTTTTTTTTGGGATGACAAATGTCTTTGATATTTGCGGTCAGGTTACTGCTGCATATACATCCACAAAGCCGGGCGTGTTTATGGTCTCTTGTCAATTAGATTCAATGTCATTGCTAGCCTCTGGGAAACCATGTATCATAGTTAAGGCAAAAGCAAGCATTGCTGAGAGGCCAGTTTTGGTCCGGCATTATTAACTCTGTTGTCGTCTTTGCGCTGTGAATGCGTCTTGGGCCTTTGTTTCAGCTGTTATGGTTATGTGCCGAGACAAAGCTGACGTCTGTTCACTTGGTAACTTAGCGGTACTTTGGTACTGCAAGTAATGCATGCAAGGGCTGCTGAAAAACTACCTAATGATTTCCTGTGTCTTCAGTCTTAGTTGCTTTTTGGTTATCGAAAGCATATACTTTGACACAGCGCGACATATGATCGAACAATGTTGCCATTCAAAAAGTATTAACCAACGCATTGATATATCTCGGCATGTGAAGAGATTGCATTCCATGAAAAAACAATTTCTTGATGCGGTGAGGCATGCCAAAATGTTTAGGTACCTACCTAGGTAACAAGTGTACTATGTACCTAGTAGGTACCTACGGCAGTCGATCAGAGCCAAGTGATCCCGAATATCCGGGATATCACCGCCTCAAACATAAAACCACCAAATAAACTTTAGACGTTATCAACGAACACAACGATTATCAACTATCACGGCTCGGCCTTACGCCGATCCGACCGTTACCGGTAAAGTTTACCGGTCAAAAGGGACGGTCGTCTTGGCGTAATGCGGGGAAGCTATCTGGTATGAAGCCAGGGAACCACTTACACTCGCCCTGCCAAACAACCTGGGGAGAGCCGCAACTGATGATTCAGATGGGAATTTGTTTGGAGGAGAAATTATCTCGCTGTATGTTCCTTGATACCAATAATCTACAATAGTGCAAGGTAGTTTCACTGGACTCACCTCGCTTCAAGATATACCACCTATCTCCTCACTTAATAGCACTTGCTTTGATCCGATATTGCTATTCATGTATCAAAGTCAAACTTCCTCACCTGGACTTCTTTCATCAAGCTTGACCTTTGAAACCTCCGTTAGGCGTTTGTATTGCAGAGGAGATCGTTGTCAAGGCAGAGAGTTATTTATACACCGTCAAAGACGGCCCGGAATTTGTCGGTAGCGAGGCCCGATGCCGTTGAGCCTAAGACAAGCCATTCAATTTATCATATACACTCGGCCCCTTAGCTTATCGGTTCCTACTCCGACATACCCCTTTATTCATCGTGGTTGCTATTTGTTGTCAAGATATATTTCCCTGCCAAAGCCATTGACGTCGACAAAATCACGGAGTAACTCATCCATACCAAGTACTGCATCGAATGAGCCCAAGATACAAGGTAAGAACGAATTACCAGCTATGCCTCACAACCAACAAGATCAACACATACAAGACGAGGTACTTCGGTATAGTCTTGAGAACCCTGAAGACTTCTGGAGACACCAAGCCGAGCATCTTCACTGGCATAAACCATACTCTTCAACCATCCAACTCACTCAGAAAACTCTCAAGAACGGTATCACACATGATAGTTGGGAGTGGTTTCCAGACGGCGAAATATCTACTTGTTACAACTGCGTTGATCGGCATGTACTTGATGGGCATGGCGATTCCATCGCTATCTACTTTGACAGTCCTGTGACAAAGACAAAGGCAAAGTATACATACAGTCAGCTTCTTGGCGAGGTTGAGACTCTTGCTGGTGCTCTCAGAGAGCAAGGGATACAGAAGGGAGATGTAGTCCTGTTGTATAGTGAGTAGACCATGCATCATTCCCCTACAGTAGTGCTGGCAGCTAACCTGAGTAAAAGTGCCTACGATTCCCGCTGCCGTGATAGGTATTCTTGCTGCTAATAGACTGGGCGCTATTCATTCTATTGTGTTTGGTGGCTTTGCCCCTAATGCTCTAGCGCAACGTATCGATTCATGTCTTCCTGTGGCTATTCTGACGGCGTCTTGTGGTATCGATGGCAACAAACCCCCAATTGCATATAAAGGCTTGGTAGAGGAAGCGATCCGGCTGGCTGGTCATAAACCCCATAATGTCATTGTCTGGCAAAGGGATCAGCTCTATTGGAATCTCGACCACGAGACTGGCCAGCTCGACTGGAACACATTAGTCGACAGTGCCCGATCTCGAGGAATCAAGGCGGAGTGTGTGCCAGTCAAGAGCACCGACCCTGTTTATATCATCCACACTTCAGGCACCACCGGAACCCCAAAGGGTGTACTCCGCGATGCTGGTGGTCACGCTGTCGGTCTGCACCTGTCCATAAGCTATCTGTTCAATATTCACGGACCTGGGTGTGTTTCTTTTACGGCATCGGATATTGGCTGGATCGTCGGTCACTCATACATCATCTACGGCCCATTCCTGGCAGGAGCTGCAACTGTCTTGTACGAGGGCAAACCCGTCGGTACCCCTGATGCATCTTCATTCTGGAGAATAGTTGAAGAGTATAAAGTCAATACCATGTTTACAGCGCCAACAGCTCTACGTGCAATCAGGCGCGATGACCCTAATAACCAATTTTTCATCGATTACGGCAAACGGGGTGCTCTCAAGAGTTTGCGGGCTCTCTTCCTCGCTGGGGAGCGCTCCGAACCTACTCTTGTTGACAGTTATCAGCGTCTCATGGACAAATATTGTGCTGAAAATGCACACGTTGTTGATAATTGGTGGTCTACGGAAGTTGGTTCCCCCATCACTGGGCGAGCGCTGGTTCCACACGCTGGCAAGTATCGCAAGACGGAAGTTCGCGGACACCCTCCTCCTTGCCTGAAGGCTGGCAGTGCTGGGAAAGCAATGCCAGGCTTTGACGTTCGTATCGTGGATGACAAGGGCAATGAGGTTGAGAGGGGATCCATGGGAAATATTGTCTTGGCAATGCCTCTCGCTCCGACAGGATTTCGCACTCTGTGGCAGGATGAAGAACGCTTTTGGAAAGGCTACTTGAAAAGATTCGAGGGAAAGTGGCTTGATACCGGTGATTCGGGCTGGATCGACCAGCAAGGTTATATCCATGTGATGGCACGCAGCGACGATGTTTTAAATGTCAGCGCGCATCGTCTATCAAGCGGTACGTTTCAATTTATTTCAACTTCGGTATGGGCTAAAAGTGTGTAGGATCTATCGAGCAGGCCATTGCAGCCCATCCTCGTGTCGTTGAAGTTTGTATCGTCGGCGTACCAGATTCACTCAAGGGCCAGCTTCCTTTTGCCTTCGTAGCACTTTCGGGACAAGGCTGTGCAGATCCAGCAGTGCCGAGTGAATTAGTTATCAAGGAAATACAGCAGTTAGTCCGTGGTCAGGTGGGTGCTATAGCCTCATTGGGCGGCATCATCCAGGGCAAAGGAATGATCCCCAAAACAAGGTCTGGCAAAATGCTACGACGGGTACTCAAGGAGATGGCGGAGAACGCCATTCGTGGTGACTTTGAAAAGGAAGTTGCGGTTCCTAGCACGATTGAAGATGTGTTGACATTGACTGTTGCTCGTGCCAGGATTAGGGAGTACTTTGAACGAGCAGAAACCGAGACGGATGGCATGGTGAAGGCCCGCCTCTAGATCAGGTGAAACATGAGCGCCCTTTGTAAACATAACAGATGTTTCTGGTAAATGTGAGCGGCGTGGTATTGGTGGAGGATAGTGACTTAGTTTCTTCATCCAGCGTCGATTTCCGGTTCGGTAGAGGCCTTTGGTTAGACCACGTCATGCGAAACCACGTTGGCAGATGAGGCACTCACGATGTTCTGACACTCAATCTGATTATTTAACAATTTGTGGTTGCTGAGAAAGCCAGTTCGAGACGAGCCTCCGTTGCCCGCGAGGGCGTGTCAGACTCCAGTTTTCTATATCGCAGCCGCTTTCGTAACCACAGATACCCTGTCCCACGCTACCGACCGTTTGTTCGAAGCAGAAGACCCTCCGATATTTGAACATTCGTAACCTGAAATATAGGTGTAAGATTGTGACCGAATCTGATAATGGCCCCGTCCTAAACTCCGGTAAACAAAAACATAGCCCCTAGGTGAGTACAACTCAGTCCTTGGATGACTGGCCACTCGACTGTCTCGAGAAGAGGCTATAGACACTGTCTTGTGCCTTGGGCGCTATCTTAGTACTGGTGAAGCGTGCTTCGGGTAGTCTTTTCCCAGCCTGCAGGCTTTCGAGGATCCTATTGATAGCATTAGTCGTAGCTCAGGTACAAATAAAAGTTACAGGTACCATTCAGCATCAACAAACTTAACACCACATCCGGCCGTTCTTCTGATCTCCTTTTCTAGTTTCCCTCCAGCAAGACCTCCTCCGGCACCCGGGTATCCCCCAGCTGGCCTCCCTAGAATGACATGGGTGACTTTCCGGCGTCCAAGGTGCAATGACATCTGACCTCCATGTTCGGTGATAAGCTGCTTGAGCTTGAGATCTGATATGAGAGGGAAACTACTCCCGTTAACGTAAACAATCACCCCATCAAACATCCGTCGGCGAGGCAGCTCTGCTTCTCTCACTTCATCCTCCAGTTTTCTTGATTCCATGAGTGCTTCTTGTCCTTTTCCCTGAGCCCCGTCCTTCACTACCAGACTCTCACGCATCTTGCCCGGTTGCACGAGCATGTCCTTTACGCTCCGTTGTGCCCTTTCTTTCACGGCCTTGGGGACCAACATCTTGCGCTTCACATCGTAATCCTCTGAGCCAGCACCCCAAGTGTCGCTTAGACGCTTGCCACCAGATAAGCCGCTACGGAATTGGCTGTTGAGCTTGCGGTTACGGGACTCGCGCCAGCCAGTTCCGGGACATGATTCCGGACGCTGATGGCCGGTTGACGATGAGTTCCATGGGTCAAAAGACGCAGCGTGCTGAGGCTCGGCGGCCTTTCGTATAGGGTGTGACATTTCTTTGTTTTTTCGTTCTTGATGGAGGTTTTAACATCGCTGGTTCCAGTTTTGAGTGAGTTGTGATGATGAAGTATTCTTTGCCTTGTGGAAGTGCGTTGCTGTCGTTTTCTTGTCGTCGTGACATGTTGTGTCCGCTTTTGGCGCTGGCGCGTGTAACCAACTACCTTATCCACGTCTTTCTCATTGACTTGCGCGGGATCTATGCGCGTGGTCACGTGGTTCTGATCATGGAGATTACCCTATACTTTAGTATTACCTTCGCATTAGTTGAGGTATCGAAGCATCAAGTCATTTTACATTTGAATAGTGGACGAAACTATTATCATATGTCATTTCCATTTGCAACTGGTCTGGTTTATTGTAGCATGCTGTTCACTACAGGTTGGCGCCAACTTGGGTGTGCTAATTGTCTAAACAATCTTTGGACATCACAGTACCATGTATAATGCCAGAAGCCATAATAAGGTTGGATTTGTGGTGTAGAGGTAGGTGAACAGGGGCGAAAATAGTCTGTCGCCATCATCAAAACCTTTATTTAACATGACAGGATACACTCCTTTCCTTGCTTCCCATCGCCCAGCTCGGAAGGGTAGAGCAAAGAGCAAAGAGCATAGTTTAGTGAATTACGCAGTCCCTCATTGGATGAAGGAGAATGCCAACAAAACTCGCTGCAAACATGATGTGCATTAGATCTATGTAATATTACGGGCATCGGCGTGTCTTTCAAGGTAGCTTCGACTAGTGCTGTGCACATTGAACCTGGCAGGCCATATACCTGAAACGGTCAATAGTTTGCTGCGGTAGGATATGTTGATTAACCAAACCCAAAATCCCTGGTAGGGAGGCAGGCCTCCTGGCAGGTGAATGTAGCAGGGCATGACATAGACTACTATGTAGAATGCATCCGCGGCTTGCAACCTGTCTCACGCGTTGCAGCGGGCGGGTAGAGCCGCGCGCCCACCTCAATCCAAGTGCCTATAGTACCTACTCAAGTAAGCTAAGTTAAACATGTCACCTCAACTCTCATCTATCATCTTGATAAAAGCATGTGTGCCATGCAAGGCTCAGGATCAAGCTCAGGGTCAGTTGGACTTTGGCCGGGGCCTGTATCTGACATGCGGACTCGAACCCATTGAAGTCCCTCTCAGCTCTCCAATCTCCCGCAGTCGCCCTCTGACCATCCTCCGGCCCTTGCGCCTAGACCCAATATACATTGTCATGATACACGAATTGCCTGGACCAGTCGGAGCCATGTCAATCGCATAACACATCTTATGTATCCCTACCACACATTGATCCTTGTCCGAAAGGCCCGTTCCTCTCGCAACTCGGCTTGAACATCGACCCGGTGAACGGCCCGTCTCGTCTCGTTGAGTTTGCCTCTACTCCAGCCCAGCCCGTTCCATGTTCATGTCATGTCATGTCATGTCACGGTCCTGGGCCGCCCAATTCCTCTTTCCTCCCCCTTCGTAAAGCCATTAGATTACCTAGCCCGTTCCCCATTCTTGGCCCCCAAGCCTTAACCTTCAAACTCTCCATGGATTCGGAGAATGCGAAACATAAAAGACTGATCGCTTGACGGCTTGACCAGGATCGCAGGAACACGATACAACCCAAGACGAGGTGGAGGCGCTGACCACAACTGTCCTCTCCTTGCTCAACAAACGAAAGCATTTGCCACCAATAATCCAGACCAGCACTTCAAGCACCACCTCCAATCATCTGTACGTACATTACAGTATGCATAACATACCTGCAGCACCCCTCTCTGAAAGAATAGAGATGTTGTAATCTGCCGTATTGCACAGAGGTATCTGTACAGTGCATCGGTATTATAACCTTGGCTTGACTGAGAGTTTGCACTATATGGGCATGGCGGGTATTAGGATCTTTAACCAGGAGCAATGTGAATCAAATCTATCTATCCTCCTCACTGCAATTTTCAACCTTTTCGTTGACGGGGAGTGATGGGGAGTGACTGATATGCTGACATGGCCGCCCCAGCAGATGCATACACACAATCGAGATGCGGCTGTCTGCTTCATCAAGTTATTGTCATCTGAACTAATTATGTGCTTTTGTAAATATGCTGCTCAGATCAGGGGCTCTTTTTCAGGAACTCATCGCTGAGGACATTGGCCGCCAAAGCCAGGAGATATGACATCCCGACTTTTCAGCCACCTCTACCCATCGACCTCCATGTGTCCCTAGCAGATAGGTCATACCCTCTGGCTTGTCAGAGATCTTTCGTGTTCTGTTGAAACATATTCGTACATCACGAATTAACACCACAGTCGCCCGGCCTGCATGCACGCGTACGTGCATGCATGAAGGCTTCCCGTACCGTACATTAGCTGGCAGGTGGATAGACATCATGTCCCCAGCCCCTCCAACACCCCGCTGCTTGATGTGATGTGCGGGAAGGCTAACGGAGTGGGCAGCACATAGAAACGTGATATTGGCACTTCACGCAATGCAATTGGAAGCACCAGGCACGATGCAATGTTTTCCCGTTGTCGATATACAAAATCGCCCGGAATCGCTCACAGATGGCCCTGAGGCTGAGACCTTCCATCCAAGCCGTGGCACCTTTCCCACGTAGCCATGATCATGATGCGATCCTGCAATATCTCGATGAGGACTGCCTGTGTCACACAAGACTCTTTCAATCTGCTTTTCACTGAGGCCCTTGTGGACCACCACTAGTAGATGCGGAGTACACGCTACTTATCCGTCAAGCTCCAACCAGCATGACGCTGACAGGGAACGATGCTATCATGGCTTGGCTTCCCTCGAGATCTGTTTGGTTATGGCCCGGTGGAGCCTGAAGTGAGCTGGCAGCCAAGTCGTGCCGTTATCATAACAAGGCCACCCTTGTTGGCTGGTGCCCAAGGTCACCAAAAAGGGGGGTCGCTTTAGAGTCCAGTACTGTACATCTCACACTGAATGGTACAATTTGGTCAGAGAATAGCGGTGAGGGTAGCACTAGGCTCTAAAAAGCCACTATCGGGGCGCGAAAAACTGACGGCACTTCAAAGGTTTTTTTTTTATGAACATGATTGATACCATACACGATAGAGTCCACCGTCCTTGGAAAGATTGCGGCCTACTGCTCCATTAACATGATGGAGAACTCGCAGCATGAAATTTGGTGCGTATGCAAGCATAGATCTCTCAACAGGGTCGGCTACAAGGCAGAGTTACAGGAGCGCACTAAGCGCTGCCAGATCGCATCTGGGGATTAAGAACGCAGCGGCAGTATGTGGACAAAGCCCCGAACTCCGGAGGCCGGGGTGAGCATCCATGCCACTGGGCAAAACATCCCGGAGTCGTTCAAAGCACCAGAGCCATCACTGTACTCCGTACTCTGGTGATTGAAGTCAAGCTGTCCTCAACATACCACAAACTTCAGGTTTAGTTCACAATGCATTATTCCCTGGACCGTGGCAAGGAATTGATTGCAGGTCTTGCACGATGTGCACTGTATCAAATTCGCCCACGTCCAGAGACCTGACCGGAGACAACGACTGAGAAGATGCGGACACAGGATAGACAAGTAATCTGAAAGCTTCATCTGATGACCTCGGAGTCCATCGAGGTTGTGTCCTGGTCGTTGGGGTTGCTGGTGGCGGCGGTGGGTGGTGTGCCAGAGACGTGGTGAGCTATCATTGGATTGAGATATAGTGACTGGGCCAGAACGAAATGCCATCATAGCTCCCTAGTTGGCCGCAAGAGAAGCTTGACACTCGTCGTACATGGCTTGTAGTATTGCAATTGCTGTCCTAGTATTTAGTAGAATCAGCGTTTGGAGACTGCACGGAACTGCAAGCGTTGAGTCTTAGGGAATTGCCTCCCTGCCTCCTCCAACTTGAATGCTCCCGACATGTTTCTCGGCTGGAGACCAGCCTGAGAACTGAAAATCGCCAGAGTCTTCAACATGGCCAAACTCGGTGGGGCACTTTTGTCAGCACTCTCCCCAAGTTGCTCTTCCTACTGTGCCATCTGCATCTGACAGCACGACGAACGGGTAGACTAGAGTCAGGATCCCCCACCAACGACTGACTAACGAGCACCGGTGTGCCAGGTAGTGGACGCCCTAAGGCTCTAGAAGGTAAACGTGGCGACTCAACTCACTGGTTAGGTCTTGGCGACCAGGCCCCCCACGGCATCTTGGAGCACAGTCCAGTCAATGGCCTCTTAGACTCAAAAGGCTCACACGCGGGCCTAAGGACGGCTGGTGGTTTTGAAACGCCCCAACAGGGACCCATGTTTGTTCTTCCCGATGATGCTGCTGTTTTAATTGGTCAGCTTCAGACATGCAGCTACATAGCCGCTGTGCAGAACATGCGAGTGCTCAAGCCAGCATGTCCACCATGCCACCCTTGTCGACCGGGAGCAAGGGCGGCTGCAGGGACTGAAGCTTCTGGGAGGCCAGGTTCAACGATATGTAAAGCAGACCAAGCCGTTCTTGGACATTGCGAGGATAAGGATGATGACGGGGAGCATCACCAACCATTCCACAATGACTTGCACCTAAGGCAAGATGATTTCCGAGTTCCGGCAACCAGAATAACAATAAAATGTTCTGCATACGGACTGTTTGTCGAGCAAGCGGGTTTTGAGCACATACGTTGATCAAGCTCTCGAGGCAATAACTCTGATCATATCACGAATTGGTTTGCCAGTCAAGCAACGAGTCACTAAGCCACAGCACTTGGATCATGGTACCAGAGAGTTAGACGACACTTCCAAAGAGTTGGTCTTTCATCTACCTTCTTTTGACCATGCGCTGTGCTCTTGATCGACCACATGCACTATGTGGGCATTTGAATGTAGCAAATGACTCTTTGAAACCACGAAGAGCATACATAAGACTTGTTAGGGTTGTGGAATAGTATGCTATCGAATGGACAACGATAGAAACCTTGTGGTTCCAGTGATATGAAAATGCGTGAAAGCAATTTGTTGGATATCGACTGAGTACTCACCTCAGGGATGGATGGTATGGCTAGTACTGAGATTGGCTAATATGGGTCCGCATCAAACCAACAACGCGGGACGTAGTTGACATTCATGTGTCGAAGCTTATATCGAGATATTTTGGAATATAAATGCCTGAATGATTGATGGTTAGTTGTGAGGATCTGGCCATAGTCCTCTCATGTGCTAAACTTGTTGCTTGCCTCGGGTCTACTTCCGGTGAAGTATTTTGAAGGGAACGGGTGTATACCAGTGGATCAGATATAAGGAAATGGTACGATGAAGTTGAGAAAAAGCAAAACGGCATTCCGCATGTGCTGTCAGAGTAGCATCAGCGACAAATAACCTCACGGACATGCCCGGCCGGTAGACCGCAGCATATCCAGGGAGAAGCCCCAATCAGACTGTGCGGGGTTTTTGATGCCCATCGATTGATCACGGAATGGAATACGTGAGAGGTTGGGCCGACTGATCGAATGGCATCGAATGCCAGGTGTCGCAAGGTTGGGCTGCTGGATTGAGATCAATTCTGAACTATGGCCTGTCTTAACCCGTCCAACGCATGCTCATAAAACTATGGTATGTGAGACAAGCATTCCGTATCAAGAATAGACTGAGGACTTCTTCTGAAGGACTCAGGCCATGTTGTGTGTGGCTGGCCATGTGTCCTCCATTGAAACGTGCTGTGCAACGTGGGGTAGGCCAGTCGGGGGAAGCCAGCTGTCAAGGTCTCCAGTATGCAAATACGGCGGGCCAGTTGAATAGATCGACCAGTCGTATTTTCAACTTTGCTGGATGAGGATGGAGGTAACGGCTATGATTGACGTTCAGACCGAAAGCAAAGGCAACAACTCGCTCGACCATAGCAAAGACACACCAGAACGATGGTAGAAAGCTAGCGAATCAAAAAAAATAACATCGATGACCACAATTTCTCTGGCGTCTATGTAGAAAAAACGTTCTTGCTCCACATCCCTGCTAGCTCGAGCAACGGCTGGAAGCCAGCATGCAGAGTACATCCCCAACTTGGAGATTTTGTCTTTAGAGGGGTAGATATCTATTGATTGTCCTGTTTAATCATTGACTTTAGGCCAGGGCGCGAGGATCGTTCCCAAAATAAAGAGAGATAACAACCACATGTGTTGCCTCTTCCTCGGTTGGTAGATGAGGCGGATTGGATTTGCGACTATAACGGTTGGCAATGGTTGGTGGGAGACTAGAAGCGGGAAGAGATCGAGGGTTCCATTCTTTTCAGGGTAAGGTTGGTGGAAGTATCGGTACTTTGCCCGGAAATGCCTGCCACAGTGCGCCGTTTGTTCTTTCCCGTTTGATGTGCTCAGATGTTGACGCTCGAATGAGACTCGAGGAAGGAAAGAAAGAAAGAAAGAAAGAAAGAAAGCGGAAGCAGAACCATTTGGGTATAAACTTGCGAGTTTCGACAATTTGATTAGAGACCAAGGCAGAATGGTTAGTAAAGAGGTTGAGTTTTTATTTTAATTTTATATTTTATATTTGTCCTTACGTTCTTTCTTTCTGGCTTGCCACCTTTTCTTCTCTTTTCAAATGCAGTTATTGAAGCGTGTGCTACTTGACTGAGAGGAAGTGGAAGAGAAAAAGCAATTTCTGTCAAAACATGCATGTGTCCCAGATTGACAGCTTAAGGGCAACCTGTCAGATTGTACATCGGCCCGCGACCATAGGCCTCTTCATGTTAAGTCCCTAATGTGAAACCAACCGGCTCCAGACCCGAGTTTGCGTCTCATGTTCTGAGCTGATCTCTGTGTTCTCGATATGCATCTCATAGTACCTGCATCAACCCTACATAAGCATTGTCCTAGTTATATATCTTGAGGCAACATGCCCAAGTTTAGTCCAAACCTAAAAGGTAATTCCATAGCCCCTTGAGAAAGTTTCACTTCAGATCGGCCAGGATCGTGCGTATGATATCGAGTTCCTTTTAATGGTTGCCGCCGAGTTACTTGTTTGGCGCCAAACACCAGCCTCGCCTACTTGGTACGAATGGACCTTTGCGACAAGGAATAATCTGCGAGGTTGATCTCCTTAATACCCATTGTCGTCTCTAGGGTCCGTCGACACCCGTGTTAGCCTCTTACCCAGCCTCCTCTTTTCTCTCGGCTGCAGGAACCGATGCTATCCCATCATGCTCTCGGCGGAAATCTCGCATGAGACTGCAGTACGCTCACTACCCGTGTGTACCTTAGGCACCTCAGTGTGTAGTGCAACAGAAGAGTTATGCGCCATTGCTTATAGCAAGTTTCTAGAAACATAACTCACGTTTTACATTATCTGTGTCCGTTGTGTATATGCTCTATCGCTCATCCATGCCAACTGAATGTTCTCCACAGAGGTGTTGAATTCTCGAAGTGTCAACCGACGAACAAAAAAGCAAGGTCTTATTTTGGCGAGACACCACGTAAACACAGGCAACAGCCCTCATAATAGAAATTTACCTTGGGGCTGAAAAACTAGCGGAGGCTGGATTTCAGGGTGTCGTGGTTGACTGGAGGTAGATCTCGTTACACGCCTCAGTTATCCCTTATTGGAGAGATCGAGGGAAAATGCCGAACCTGCGCCATTTGCCATATGAGGCAGGTAGTGATTCGTTGTAAGACGCTTAAGCATGTTCGGCCGAGATACTTAAACAACCAGGTTTACGTGAATAACATAGATGCAATAGGCACGGGGCGCATATGGCAGTCCCTTGGCCGAGGTTTTCGGAAACTTGTTTTAGTCAGTAACAAGATCTATCATGAGTGGGAGCGAGGTTCATTCAATCTTCACAGGGTTGGTTGCCAGTCTTCTCCACGTATTCTCTAACGCGATCAAGATAACCTCCAAAGGAAAAAAAAGACCGAAAGAGCCAAGACAAGGGATGACGTTGTTCCTATGGTTCAGCCTCGTGGCATTATGTGAATCATATGCATCGAAGAATATCATACATCCACTTATGCATATCCTCCAGGACCAGCTTCTTTATGTATGCATTGATATGCACCTTAACAGGGAGTGTCAGCCTGGCCCTGTCACACTGGCCCTGGTTGGCGAGCTTGTTGTACATCTTGCATAAGGTCCCGGTCAACGGTGCGTAAGGACCATGTAGACACACATACAGTAGTGTCGGCTGGGTGGGCAGCATAAGATCTACACCACAGACTCGCTAATACGTTTGCATATTTCGAGGCTGTTCGTTTCTAGACCAGTTTTATCAGATATCTGGTTTTCATCTCCACGATCACGATTATCGTGGTCGGAAAATCGCGCCGCTCCGAGGAAGAACCATGAAAAAAAAAAAAAAACCTATGTTCTCACTAGTGATAAGAGATCCCCGCCCACAAACGTACCGCCCTGGTCAAAATGGTGTCAAACCCAGCTTCCGGTCAGACCCTTCATCGGTGCCTCGGTAGGATGTGTTAGGTACTTTTGGGTACTGAACAATGGATTGTTAATAGTTTTAGAGTTTGCCAACTGGATTAATACTCCGAGCAAGACCCTTGACCTTTTGTGTTGACTTCCGAGATGTTCACTGGACACAAAGGATGGGTCAAAGGCAATTGAATAGAAGTGCCACTTTGTGCCGGGCTCGTGATAGTCATACGTAAGAATAGTTGACGTGAGAGGCTGCTGGGCAGTGGCATCGTATTCAAAAGCTTGATAAGTGCAAAGAGTTGGAGCGAAGAAAGCAAACATTAACGTCTCTACTGAGAGACAGAGAGGGCAGGATGTACAAACTACTGAAAAAGTCACATGTCTTGGGAAACCGGGTGGCTGAGCCGGCGCCCAAGTTTTGGTGAATGAGTGGAAATTATGAGAAAGACCATCGAAACTTTGTATCAAGCTGAAGCAGCCGGTCAATTGTTAAAGGCTCAACAAAAGGCGGGAAAATTCTGGGCCCAGAGAGAGCTTGTACTTTGTCTGAGCGTCAGTGATCCTCACGGCAGGCTGCCTTGCTGCCGAGTCCTTCTCGAGGGAGAGCAGAGATAAACCGATCTCAAGTGAGACATGATACCTGGCAAGTGGCTCGTCGAGACCGCCACAGCGTAACTCACAGACCCGAGGACATTCGGCCAAGGGTCAGGAGCCGTACAGAGAAGCTCCTACAAATGAGAGACCCCACTGGTAACCCGGCACTGTGCTCGACTGGGCCCTCAGACCCTTCATCGTTTTCTTGTGTGTAAGACATCCATCATTGGTGGGCCATGAAGCTCAGCCACCAGCCTGGCACCAGGACAATGACTTGATGGACATGACTTCCCATTCAGCTATGCAGAACAGAGAGGACGGAAACCCCACATGTGCCTTATCAACGAATCAAATTCAACAAGCGCCAGCAGCGGATGCTTGTTCCTACATCCATCCTAGTCAAAGAGGGGAAATCCGGGCAGCTCGGAGAGCGGCGGCGACCCATGCGATTATGGCAACATGGGCCATGAGCCTTGCTGAACTTGCCGGGCCATTGACGGACCTCCGCACGAACGGGCGTGGCTCGGGCTTGAGCAACTGTATGTACTTAGTATGTAGAGAGACCGGGATGCTGATGTGGCCATATTTCGCCCAGTCCCGTCATTAACGAACACCGCTCAGTCAGGGTTGGGGAGGAGGTTGGCAGAACAAGAGCATTGGCAACTGTAGACCAATTATCTCGGACTAAAGCCATTGCGCCTCTAACAGAAACTTGACTTGGTGAGTTTCTGTTCAAGACCTCTCCCTTCATGATCGGTGGCTGTTCCTGCGCAAGCGAATCCCATAGTCAGAACTTAGTGAGAGTACACAGCCTTTCCGCTCTTAGTCTGCATGATGCCCTCATTGTTAAATTCTCGGCACTATGGAAAGGCCTTTGGCCGCGTTTGGTTTCTCAACTTATCTCAATACGAGTTGTTGCGTAGTTACACAGAAATAATGGTACACAGACTGTCCCGGCACCTGACGCAATACAGGGAAACCAAAGTAACGGTCCCGTAGTAGTTTGGCGCACCGTTGAGAACTACGGCTAAGTCTTTACCTTCAGATCGATCATTTGGGGGTAAGAAAGCAGAAAGATCAGAAGCGCCGAGAATCTGGCAGCGCAAACTCTGATGCCATCATCCTCTCCCTTCCTTTGTCTAAGTATCTTCTAGTCGGTGTTCGAAGCCTCTGATTGGATGAACCTCGTTGAAGAGCTCTGGAAACTCAATCGCAATACAGCCCGTACTTCACATGGGTTGAGCAAAGCCCTCGGGTAGTTTACACGGTGCTGTGCCGCAACTAAGAGCTAGAAGGAAGGAGAGCGCGAGAGAAATCAACTACCTAAGAGTTGAAAGCCGACGAATGGCGTTAAAGCGACAAGAGCACACAAGAACAAAGACAACACGACAGCGCAACACACTGCTAGCACATAACACGACACTGACACGACACTGCCACAGGAAAGCAATAACACAACCAGATGGACAAATGAGAAAAGCCCAGCCCACAACAAATTGACGTGACACAGTGGCAACCTGAACTGTAGCGCAGCCGTGGACGACATCAGATAGACTCGCTGCTTTTTTTTTCTTTCTTTCTTTCTTTTTTTCTTTCTGGATGCTTTGATAACTATCGTTTATAGCCTGAAGAATTGCTGATGAGACAAGGGGAATTGATATGAATGCTTCCTAATATCCGTAAGCCTGTCGGAAATATCCAGAGAATGCTCGTAATTAAAGAACCTGGCCAGTATTACCTCAATTGTGTAGGTATACAGGCCAAGCATCTAACCAGGGATTGATGTGATTGAGTGGGAGATGGACGACAACAAAGGTCCGTAGGAGAGAAACCCCCAATCAAAACGACCCTTGTAATGTGATCTACGGAGTCAATCTCACTGTTTATGAACAACTTATGATCGAGGTGACTTGGGTTTTAGGCGCAACTTCAAAGATGTTCATGATCAGTGCATCGCCCAATGGCGAATCCGAGTATGGCATCCAATGTAAGGATTTACTTTCTGCCCTTCTCAAAGCTGTATCTTGAATCGCTGCTGTGTGCGGGCTTTTCCTGTCGCATCAAGCGGGTGCTGAGGTGCACTGTGGGTGGTGCACAGTAACTTGCTGGCGCGAGTAAGCGGAGTTTGAGCTGCCAGGGGTTAATGACACCAAGCATCGCTCCCGTCTGTTCCCCCCGGGATCCTTCATCCTTGCGCGCTGTGGCCTGGGTAGCCCTGCCGGCCCCGTGGCCTCCTGTAGCCTCTGGGTGACCGATCACTCTACCCAGGGAGAGACCCCAGTACCAGTTGCAGTCTCGATACCTCAGTCGGGAACTGTATGAACAACCGCTCAGAGGAAACCCCCATGATCAACTCTCTCCTCCCAACGCACTTTGAGGTGGCCTGGTGCTACGCTGTTCTGGCTACACCCCAATGAACTTCCTCTGCCCCTGTAGCTGCACCCCTCGCACCACCCACCAGAACTGCTGGGAGCACTCTTTAGCTTTCAACAGCGCCCTACAGAGAGTCCTTCCTCCACCGAGTTTGTGTACAGGTTGCGAGCTGGATGGTCCCCTGGTTCTGTTGTGCGTTGACAGGAGAGTGCCTAGTGCGCTTACGACAAGCGGAGGGACTGTCTGTACATTGCCCTGGGCACCTGTAGACCATGAGATGAAGGAGACAAAATATTTAAAGAAGAACACGATGCATCTAGGCCATGTCTGGCTGTGTGCTTATAGAAAGACAATATATCAAAAGCCTTCAATCCAAGGGACAGCTGCAGGTATCCAGGCACTTAGTCTCAGCTTAAACCAAAACATAACACAGTGGGTATCGTACCGTGCGTGGTCAGGCCAAAGATAGTCTAGTCTATTTCATGATCCACGCCAGCACACACCTGGAAAAATCAAGGGCGATGTCGGCTCGAACGGTGAGAAGGGTTTTTCAAGTTCATTCTTCAGATAATTCATTATCGACCAGTTTGGATACTGGGATTTCGGAAGTCAAAAAACGATAGACAGGCTACCGACGAACAACTGCGAAGGCTATCGGCCTTGGAAATCAGGCTCGTTTTTTCTCTTTATCGCTTTGGACCTTATCAACCTTGACAATTCTGTGCCATGCACACAAATCGTGAAGTTCAAGGTACGAGCAGAGCATGCAAGTGGTCCACTGCACCCCAAATAGACTCATATTGGGTGCGTGTGCATACATACTGCATGGTCATTCTTTTTAGTGCCGTAGACCGTTGAGCATGATTTCGTTAAAAGAACAATACAATCCAGGCCTTTCAAAGCTTTTGCATAAGTAATAGTCTTTCCTTGACTTTGGAATACCCTCTATCATTCTCCGCATCTCGTCTGCTCATGGTAAATGGTTTTCTTGGACTTCGTTTATGGATGGTGGTCTTCTCCTACCTCTCGTTTGCTCTTGAACCAGACTAACTAAACTAAGGATTAACCCCTCTTTGCCCTTGATAGGATTGGATCTGTGGTGGATATCTGCCACACCCTTTCCTTCCCTTCTCACCAAGGATGAGTTCTGTTTCTGTTTCTTATGCTCCACACTCCCTCACACTCCTCACCGAAGTGCACTCCCCCATCGCCTGTCTGCCCCCCCGTCCCGACTTGCCTGCCTGAGGGGCGGGTATTGCTCAAGGCCCTGGGGGTACTGAGGGTACCTCTACCACGGCCATTGATCAAGCAAGTGGAGGTACGTACCTCACCTGCCTCCTCTGTTCCTTCTCTTCATTCTGCCTCTCACCACCAAGATCCTGACCTTCTCGGGATTTTTTCCTTTTCCTTTTCTCTTTCTATTTCTTTTCTCTCTCTCTTCTTTTCTTTGCCGGTCTCTTTCCCTTTTGCCGTCCACCTCCTCTTCCTTCGAGTTTGCAGTCATCCTTCCTCGACTGCTTCCTCTTCGCAATTGTGCTGCCATATTAACGTTACGCCAGCCCTACCTCTCTATCTCTCCCAGAGTGCTCAACCGCCGTATCTCGACCGTTGAGACCAGCCGCACCCCATCATCCCCCATTGAAAACAAGAACCAACACCTCCGCGATGAATCAAGGCCATCCCCAGCCAGACATGTATTATTCACCTCATTATTCGACACCACAGTACGGCTATGGTTATTCTACAAATGGTGCTCCAACTACCGCGGTCTCCACTCCTATGCCCGCGCCCCAGAATGTACTGCCAGTACCTTCAGCGCTCAGCAACCAAGGAGCAATGCAGCAGTCAGGTTACAGCAACAGTAGTAACAATGCCGCTTTCGACACAACTGGCCAGCATAACCCCCCCGGTATGAAGCCCAGAGTCACGGCTACCCTGTGGGAAGACGAAGGCAGCCTCTGCTTCCAGGTGGAAGCCAGAGGTATATGTGTAGCACGGAGAGAAGGTCAGAATTGATCCCCCCCTAGTGCCCTATACAGCAGCTGACTTCAAGTACAGACAACCACATGATTAACGGCACGAAACTACTAAACGTCGCTGGCATGACTCGAGGTCGAAGGGACGGCATCTTGAAAAGCGAAAAGGTTCGCCATGTCGTCAAGATTGGTCCCATGCACTTAAAAGGTGTCTGGTATGTATCCCCATATGATTGAATCTGTAGACCCATCACCGGATTTTTAACTGACGATGGCCCAGGATTCCTTATGACCGTGCACTAGACTTTGCGAACAAGGAGAAGATCACAGAGCTTCTTTTCCCCTTGTTTGTCCACAATATCGGGGCACTCCTTTATCATCCGTCGAACTCGAACCGGACCAGTCAGGTCATGGCAGCTGCCGAGCGCCGCAAGCACGAAGGACTCGGTGGTCAGAGACCCGCTGCTCCCAATGCTTTGCCTTCAATTGGACAGCATCACCCCATGATGCCTGGTTTGCCGACCGGGGGATACGTTCCTCAGTCCCTTGCAAATGGTCCTCAGTCTCTCGCCAGCACTCCTCAGCCTCTCACAAATGGTCCCCAGCCTCCCATGTCAAACGGAGGTGGTATGCTCAAAAGGGGACGAGAAGAAGAAGAAGATCTGCACCGACCAGTCTCTAATGGACATGATCCTATGAGTAACATGCATGCAATGTCTAATGGATACCCTCAACAGCCTCCCCTTGCGAATGTACATCAACCTCCTATGCAGAATGGGGGAGACATGCTCAAGCGGGGCAGGGATGAAGATGATGAGGTTCATAGGTCAGCGCATAATGCACACGACACCATGAACAACATGCCTGGTAGCATGCCTGGTCTGTCGAATGCATATGCTCAGCCTCTACCGAATGTTCATCATCAGCCTCTTGCTAATGGAGACGGAGGTATGCTCAAGCGAGGTCGAGATGAGGATGACGATGTTCACCGATCAAGTCCCAACGGACATGATCCCGCAGGCAGCTTCGAAGTAAAGCGGCGTAAAACCATAACATCGAATGACAGCATGGTTTCTCCTGGCGGATTCTACACCCTGCATAACGGGTATGGCCAGCCCGGTGTCATGAATGGCATGAGTCCATACAAACGACGAGATGATGAGGCGGAGACGCCACGACCTGGCCCAAATGTACATGATCACTTGAACAACTTCGACCTGAAGCGACACAAGACCATGGAGACGAGTGTCCCTGCTCCCCAGTATGACGCCATGAACCGCCCTCATTCTAGCATCGGCACCTCTCCCACATATGCCCCTGCTCCTGTTTATGACAACTTGGCTCGACCTGCATCCACTGTTGGTGCGTCTCCTTCATATCCTTCTGCTCCGGTGTACGATACTGGCGCTCGACCTCCCTCTGCCATTAGCGCCCCTCGAAGACAACAATCTTTCGGTTAGTTTTCAGGGCCGATGGATGACCCCGGGTGTTTTGTTGTCGGTTTTTTGCAAGGAACAGTGGCACCTCACCCATGCATTTGACTCGTCCTATCTCCGACAATCAGGGACATGATAACACATTCTTTCAATTTCCTTTTTTCTTTAAAAAGAACCTTTTTTTCCTTTTTTTGTTGGGCACTGGAGTGTCCCTCATCGGAAAGCCCTTGATTCCAAAGACGATGCCGACGAGTTCACGACACGACTTCCGATTTTTGTTGATCTAGCATGCTCTGTCACGGATATACAATGACTAATGAGTCACGGTCTGCATGGAGGCTTAATTTCTGGAAAGAGTCACCGCAGCAAGGTTTTTCCTTCGATGATTTACTCTGAGATGCGATATGATCGCATACTATGGGACAGTACTGCCTGTAATGAGCCCAGGCGGGAATGATGAGTTTGGAGTGGACCCTTGTTTACTGAGCTGTCTTGGCAAGCCCAAAATGTTGGAAAGTCAAGACACCGAAGGGAAACCCTGGGAAAGGCTCTGAATTACGAATTACGATCTTACATTTCTCATTTCTTCACTTCTTTTCTTATGTGCTCGCGTTTCACTGTGGTCCAGAAAACGCGGGCACAGACGATATGTGTGTTTTTTCTGGAAGTGTTGCTTTATTAGGTAACGAATTATGAGGGAACAATAAAAGCTGCTTTTTTTTCTCGAGAATAGACACAATTAGAGAGTTGGATGATATGTGCCGATTCCTGTGGAGATGTATCGTGGCGATCAGTGATGCAAAGTGAATGTGAGAACAAGTGTACGAAGCACGTATATGGTCATAGAGGTGCCCCAAGTTCCAAGTCTGTCTGGTAATAGCTTATGCCACCAAGCAACGGTAAGTGAAATGAATGTTATGCCGTCTTGCCTGTAATTGGTATTTACCTCAGAAACCAATTACAAGGTATCTAGTTGGAACGATGATTACCACGTGAGAGATCCACTATTTGGTTGTTGTCGGGTCAACTGCCTAAAGTCAACATATTGGGTGTTGAGCGTGTCACCGCTGAACTTGACTTTCTAAACAAGCAACACTGCTCAAAAGTGGCTTGAACCAGACCATCAAGTTAACGATACTCTCTGCCGACTAGAACTGTGACTCCACATCGACCTTTTGATTATCTCATTTCTTTGGTTCAGCGTGCATCACAATGGAAACACCACTGTCGCCCGCCCAAGATTCAAATCTCAATATCCAGACTCCAGCTACTGCTCAGCGGTACGACTCCTACGAGGTACGAACAATCTCCATGTCCTCAGAATCACAGAGCCAACCCTCTCAGGGATCATCTCCTTTCGTGCCTGCCCACAACGATACTGCACTTTCCGATCAGGAGAACCATTCTCCCTCAAAATCACGACACTCCCGAGTCCTCTCTGGTGCGACCCTTTCACCGCTGAAGATCCTCACCGACCACCGAGAGGTAAGAGACGGAAGACCAACAGATAGACTGGGCCCCAACGCTCGCAGCCCTAGAAAGGTGTCTCCTGAGAAGCGTTTTCCTGTTAAGATCAGCAACCCTCTCGACACAACCCGCGCTGCCTCCCAAGAGAGCACGATGAGTCTAGAGGATGCAGTGCGACAAAACGAAGGCCTCAAGCGCGCAATTGAGATCTTTGAGGATGAACAGAGCGTCCTGGAAGACGGCCTGGACGACATGGACGTCACTACTGGCACCATCAACGCTAACCCTTCTGGAGAAATGGAGGTCGACGATTCCGTGTGCCCTGACGATACAGCGATCAGTACCTTCAGTACCTTCTCGGCTGTGCCCAACCTAACCATGTTTGCCAAACTCGGTCAAAGTCCCACCAAGCTGTCCGATATGGGTGGTCTCACGCCTCGGGCAAACACACGAGCTGATCCCTCCCCATCACGAACGTCGCGAGCCAGGCCGAGACACGACTCAGGGAACACTACGAATCTTCTGGACTTTACAGAGCAGCTGCGTTTTCCTCAGAGATCACCCCAAAAGTCACCGGCTAAGGGCGGGCTTTCTCCATCTCGCACAGCACCTAATGTAACTGCGACGCCTTCTCGGGGCGGATTTACCAACCTCATCGACTTCGATATTCCCCCTATGCCTACACCTAGAAGCGTTCCCAGCATCACCGCAAGAGAACTCGAGTCTCTCAAATCAAACTTTCTGTCAGAGATCAGCTCGCTCAAAGCTTCATTGAGTGGTAAGGAAGCCGAAGTGCAATCGCTCAAGGCCGCAGTTGGTGATGCAGAGAAGCGAGTGGGCGAGTCCCTGGAGCAGCTCCGCGAGGAACGCTCTAACAAAGAGCAACTTACTGCTGAGAAAGAGGTTTGGGAGAACCGAGGTCGTGAGATGGAACATGTCTTACGAAAGGCCAAGGAAGAAATCGTGGAGAGCCAAAGAGAACAGGAAGAGCTCGAACAGAAGTTGGAAGAGAGTGAGAAGCGACGTGAGGCAGCCGAGATGTTGCACCAAGAGGCAGAAAGTAAGATGGCGGGTATGCGTGCCGGGAAAGACACCGACAAGTCGTCGCCCGAAAAACCCAAGAGCCCAAACGACACCAATCACGAAGTTGAGATTGCAGTCGAGCGGGTGGCTCGTGAGCTTCATGCTCTTTATAAGAGCAAGCACGAATCTAAGGTCACTGCCCTGAAGAAGTCATACGAGACTCGGTGGGAGAAGCGTGTCCATGAGCTTGAAAGCAGGATTGGAGAACTTGTCGAGGAGAACGAACGTCTGCGCGTCTGCCGAGATACAACAATGACCAAAGTCGAGCCCGACAGCATTGAGGCCGATGAGCGCAAGGCCCAAGCAGTCCGAGACAGCGCAGCAATCAAAGAGTTGAACGCCGATATCCAACGACTTGAGGCAGTTGTCCATACAGTACAGCTCGACAACGAGTCACTGCGCAGTATGCTGGAGAAGGAGCGCATAGAGAAGGGAGAGCTTGTGCAGCTTGCCGAGGAGATGATGAGCATGCAGAGCTTTGTTGCGCAGACACCAAAACCTCAGCCACAGCAACAACCTCAACAGCCTCCGTCTGCGTCTCGTTACCCTCATGAGAGACAACATGACCGAGAGCCTGAGGCTAAGACGCCAAAACGAAGCGCAGACCACTTTAGAAGCAGTGTTAGTCGTGCTTCAGGACTACGCGCGCCAGGCTCAGGACTCCGAGCACCTCACGAGCGAACAAAGAGCGCCGGTGGCTTGCCTCGTCCAGGCGGTATGGCCCGTAGCGGCATTATGAACTCCATTGAGAAGATGGGCAACTACCGAGGACGTGGAGCAGAGTAGTATTGGACAGGGAGAAACACAATTGGCCTCAAAAGGGCAGATGAACGCGAAAACTAATGACACATAAAACTGTATGACTAGAGCCTGTTTTTCTGCGTGGCATATGCTCGGGGAATGCCGTGAGTTCACTCGAGAGCCCTGGCATGGCATTATTTATTGACGTTTTCTACGACGGATGGTCATGGTGTCCGGAGTTATATTTTACAGTTGACGTTAGTTGTAGATTGGAGTTCCTCGAACATTGTTGGTTTCTTTTTCTTCCTGACATATGGGGCTTCTATCAAAAGGCCGGATATAGAGTCGTCTCTGAGGTAAATCACGAGATTCGTTCACCTCAAGGGTTATGATTATTTTGTTATGAAAATTTTCGTTTATTTACACACGTGTATCTCATTAAGGGAGCTTTCTTAAGGCTCTCATATATAGTATTTGCCCTGATAATGCCGTTCCTCGGCTCAGAGGTCATAAGCCTTCTTGGCCGTACCGCCAAAGATCATTGCGCGCTCTTCATCACTCAGCGTAGCCATCCAACACATGCGTTCAACGATGCTGCGCCATCTAGGCCAGGCATTGTCGGTGTCGACAGTGCAGACAGGCCAGTCGCTCCCAAACATGATACGGCTAGGGCCAAAGGTGGCGAGGACAATACCGAGCCAGCCGAGGGTAGCTTCGAAGATATGGTTGGGATCTTGGTTTCGTAGGGAGTCAGGCATCTCGGAGAAGCCGCCAGAGAGCTTCATATAGACGTGAGAGTCCTTGCTGAGGGTGTAGACGGCAGTACGCCAGGCGTGGAAGCTGGGGTCTGATGTAAGGTTATAGATGCTGAAATCGGGTTTGCAGAGGTGGTCTAAGGGGACACTGTTAGAACGAAGTAGGGGAAGGAGAAGGGCTGCACGAACTTAACACCAGCGTGACCTTCTCCTCCTCGGGAACACCATCGTGAACACGGTCAACAAACTCGATCACCTCATCGAGCTGCTTCTTTCCACGTCGATGCTGATCAATGCCAACATCAAAGGTGAATCCTCGTCGACCAAGAAGCTTGACGCCCTCGATGAATTTATCGTCCAGCATGGTGCCATGAGGCTTGTCTTGCAGCAAGTAGCGAAACCCCTTGATTTTAGGCCAAGCATCGCCGGCCTCCTCTTTCACTCGGTCAAGATAGCGCTCTAGAACCTCGGGACCGCTTGGCAGCGGCGCCCAGGGCACAATACCAAGGCACAACTTTGCATCCTCGGGACTGTGACCCTCTCCTTCGCGCGGTTGGCCAAGCGCAACACGCCTGAGCCATGAGACCTCAGCCAAAGGCTGCTCCCAGCCAGAGCCATCAGCTGCGCCAGATTCAATATCATTCTTGCGGTCTGTTTCGACAAAGACGAAGCCTAGGAGAGACGGTGCCGAAGAGGTAGCTTCGCGGTATTCTTCCAGGGAACGTTGGCCGGCAAGAGGACCGTCGGGGGTGTACCAAGCGAGAGAGTCGGTTTCGGACTCTGGGTAGAGGTGAATGTGGGAGTCGATGATGGGGAGTATGATTTGCTCGTCGGACATATTTGCAGTAAAGTGATGCTACACGTAAAATCGGGTCGGTGTCAAGTGAAGCTCGACGAATGAACGAAGGAGTGGAGTGTAGTTGAGGTAGAAATTGACGCACTCAATTGACATGAGACTAATCACTGGTGACCTCAGGCCTGGTCTTACATAAACCAGAGATATCAATGCAACGGTATTTGTAGAAAAGACGTTACAAGTACGGTGAAGACAAGTTTGTGATACTACAGCTGGGCAATACCATGAATGTCCAATAGATGATAGGGAGTTACCCCGCCATAAGATTGGATCCCCGCCTCCTGAAGGCCCTCCTACCTTAGTACCTATGGAAGGTATGTACCTAGTACCTACCTCGTAGAAGTGGAATACGATGGGGGAGTAACATTGAACCGAAAGACCGAAGTCGATAGCTATGCATCATCACGTTGCTCTATTGCTAAAGGCCTCTTATCTCGTTTCATGGATAGATTCAATCGTCATCTATCCTAGACAGCTAAGCTATTTCATTCATTAAATCGTTGCTCATTACTGTCCTTTGTCATCCACCTCATACTTCGTAATGGCTAGTCTAGACCTTCATCAATCGCCAGGCCCTGAACCACATCCAGATATTGTCTGCAAGAGACGGGATCCCATCATCAGGACAGATGGGATTCTCATGCGTTGAAATTGTTTGCTTCTGGGGCAGCCTCTTTCGAGAACTCCCAGCTCACTCCAAAACCAACAGAGTGAGGAAGAAAAATTACGTCTGGGCAGCCACGAGAGGGCTGCCCCCAACGGCCGCAGCATCGACCTAGCTAACGATCAACGCATCGGTGCGGTGGAACGTACGAGACCAGCTCGGCGTACCATCCACGTCTGACAGCGTGACGTAGGTCGGAACAGAAAAATGATTGCTGATATTACCACAACAACATAGGTCGAGTCATCCCGGCGCGAGTGCGCTGCGAAGTGATGCCCGATTTAAAGAATGAACGGCTAGAGGTTCTCTCAACCTGTTGCCACAGAGCCCTCCACACACTGGCGCGTTTATGCGACGACGCCGTGGCGGCGAGAGCTGGTGCGGGAGACGGAGGCTTCATACTCATATTCGTCTTCACTGCCACTGGAGCAGATGGAATCACTATCATCATCGTAGCCACAGCGGGATCCGCCGCAGTCGAGCTTGACACGCTCGCCCTTGCGAGTAATACCATAGCGCTCGCAAGTGCAAGAGCTGACGTCGGATCCGGGAGTGCTATAGCCAGAGAGGGACGAGTTGGGCGACGAGCTATCTGAGCGGTAGGACAGAGAAGAACCACTGGAGGAGACTGGAGATGTGCTGAAGTCAGTGATGAACTCGTCCTCGATGTTGGCGCTGCCGAAGCGGTCGGCAAGCTCCTCAAGTTCCTCGTTGTCGTAGTAAGAAGCATCCAAGATGTGCTTAGTCGCATGGGGAGACATGGGCTTGGGGGCCTGGATCTGGGAGATAGACAGGGGGCGACCCTTGGGGATGTCAACTGAGAGCTTCGAGCTGTGGCGTGAGGATCGCGAAGATCTCGACTCCTTGTCTTTGGAGGAGTGAGAAGAGCTCTTGCTGCTAGAGGAAGACTTGTGCGACGATGACTTGGATGAGGACTTGGAAGAAGAAGAAGAAGAAGACTTGGATGAAGACTTGGAAGACGAAGAGCGGTGGGACGAAGACTTGTGAGAGTCGGTGGGAACGTCGAGAACGTTCAGCTCACGGCCAGTGGTCGGCTCGATGGTTGAGGTGACGCTGGGGTTGTGGGCAACATGGTAACCATCGATTATGTAGTAGTACCAGTATCGTTGGCCAGCCTCAAGAGTTGAGTTCTGGAATCGAAAGGTGCCTTTCCAGGAGCCAGACTTGGAGGAGGACTTGTCCTTGGAGAGAGGGAGCTGACCGACGTAACCGTCCCAAGAGCCGAGAAGATGGACAGTCTTGACGCCAGAGGAGACGCGGAGAGAGAAAGAAAGTTGAACAGCCGACATTTTGCTTTGATTTGATTCAATTATGCGTTTGAGTTGTTTGGTGAGTCGATGATGCGAACAATGAAAGTTTGGTCAATGCAATATTGTTTGATGGTTGGCGCGAGCAAGTGAAATCCGTGTATTTCTGTAATTAGATGATTATAACAGGCGGGATGGGCAAAAAACAGGATAATCGTTAAAAGGTTGATGTCTCTAAGCTGGCCAGCAACTTATTGAGTAAGCTTTGGAGTTGATGGATATCTTTGATTAGAGACAGCGAAAATTAGAATGATAGTAGTAGAGACCGGCTCCACGGTGAACAAACGAAAACACAAAGGGGGAAGGGTAAGAGACCCAAGAACAAAAACGGGATTTGCGATTGAAAAGGACTTGCTGAAGAAGAGAGAGAAAAAGAAGAAAGGCTTTGGGGGTGGGTGTTGGTCCTGTTTATAAGGAACGGCCGTGTATAGCGGCCACAGCCATTTTGCATGGATCCGATATCCATCATCATGTATGTGGATGGATAATTGTGATGGATCCAATGTCAATAACATCTGTTGCTGTGTGAATTACGAATTACAAACACACATTCACATGCGCACACGCACAAATTTACAAGAAACAAGAACTCTTCAGTTACAGAGACAACCAATCACGGACTGCAGGCAAGGAAATGCCGGGTTCATGCCATCTACTATCACTCAACCCATCACAATTGAATGGTTCCCTCTTCCCTCCCGGGATAAGCGTGGGCGGTTAAGCAAGTGTGGATCAAGTAAGTGTGTGCATCAATAGTGGAGCCCAACCCATGCTAAATGCTGCGATATTTAGAAGCAGCCCCAGAAGGCAGACAGCCCGTTCAGAGCGGGGGGAAACACTGCGCCAATCAGAAACCCTTTACCGCTAAATAGGCCCAAAGAGCGACCCCCGTAGAGCGTCTATTCCAACGTCGTCATTGGCTTGTGGCACCGCTAGATTCAATCTCTCGTCACGCTGCAGCCCGGCCAATTACCAACAGTCGACAACCACATCTCACATCAACCACTTGCATTTCAGCCATGCAAGGACGCAGCATCAGTGTCATTTCTTGTCCGGTCTAGACACCAGATTTGTCGGCTCTCGTGGCCTCAGCAGCACTTTGAAATCTATGGATCATGCAAGGCCTAAGCTCATCGCACATCGCATCGCCTTGCCTCGCATCTGCCGTAATGTTCTGCCTTTGACTTGCACTGCACCGCTTGACACCTCTGGCCGTTATTGGGCCGCTCTCTAGTCGGGGGAACTGTAGTGCAACCCTCGAGTTCATGCGGCCGGCTTGAAGAATTGGACGAGTCAGGAATTGACTCACTAGATGAATTGCTCTCAGAATCACGGCGGAACTGTATGCTCCGCTGTTGTCGTACTGGCGGTAGTATGTACGCCATATCACGCTTCAGATGCAAGTCGACAGGTAGTGTGGATTTGCCGCGTCTGCGCTACGCTTACAGAGTACATGGCCCAGAAGAGAGACATGCGAATTGGCGGTGGCCTTCACCTGCAAGGTGCATACATATCGAGGCCTCGTCTACCTGTATCCCAGTATCCAGCCACCTCTGCTCACATCCCCGAAGGGCTCCTCGTTCCTATGCAGACAGAAATCTCTGATAACAAGCCACGGCCATCATTGAGGAATATGACCCTGACTCACAGACAAAACAAAATATGCCAAGCCAGGTACCTATTTGATAAGTACTAATGATGGGTCTAAGCGTACTATCCCCATCTCCCCCCTCTACGGCCCGTCCGCGTGTGCCCGATGCCTTCTACCTTCCGGGTTCTAGTATCGGTAGCATCGGTCCTCTCTTATCCATCTCTATGCATGCTACGCCTTTTAGCTTCGGCGGGTATGTGAGGTCCGTCACACTTACACCTAGTCACCCACCACCGCTCTATTTACCAGGTTAGGGGACCGGCAGGAAACTATGGACTGAAGTCCTAAATGACAAAAAGGCTCAGGCTGTATTATTCTGATTCATTCCAAAACTAGCAGGCACTTTGACCAGTTTATTTTTACCCTGATATAATTACAAAGGTACCTACTCAGGTAAGTCTTCTGACACCTAGAGAGGCCAAGGCAACCAAATCGTTCCCTGTAATGGATGTCTGTTGAAAGAGGGGGACTCCATGATACAGATAAAGGTTCTCCGTTGCGGAACCTCGGTCAGAGCGTCGCATTTCCTCAGCTTGATCAAATGGGTGATCGGTATGTCGAGCAGTGAGTCTGGGCTTTTGTCATTCTAATTGATACTATATGGACAGTATATCACACGATTTTCCACAGAGCGTGCCAGTCACTTGACAAAAGGTTACACTCAGATGGTCTTGCATACCACGAACTTTCTCTCGGATGGGATTTCCCCGCCTGTATCGATATGCTTTTGTCTGAAGGAAGAATAATACCCACCATCGATATGCTGCATGGCATAGATCCAGTGTATATAGCATAATCATAGCAGCCTACAAGTGACGAGTAATGATAGAATTTGACAGCATACTATAATGTCTATTATTAGACACTTAAATAGTGTTTCAGTTCAGTCAATGCATATGCTGCAGGATAAGTTAATAATTATACTAGGGGACGCAAGAAAACTTAGGACCTATATCCTAAGTAATAAATATAACTAATCTAAACCCCTTTTAAGCTTATATTAAAGTTACCTAAAAAAAATTTTTACTTAGAGTAGAGGTCCTTAGTCTTTTTGCTCCCTGAGGTTATGCACTTATATACAGCTGTACCTTGACTATCTAGGTGCGTATAGATTAGTAGGTTAGCATGGAGATGGGCGGGTAAGTGGTGAAATGTAGATAAAGGGCTTCAACTCCAGACAAAAACTTCATGTTACCGTTGAATCATATTTCTCCAAAAAAAAAAATAGAAGAATGAATGTAGATACTAGCAACTAGCAGATGAGACGCCATAGTTGAGAATCACGAGATTTGTTCAAGACCTCTCTCGAATGTTTTTTCGAACAGAAATGAAACACATATGACTTCATTTATGAGATATATCAGAGAACCTCAATGCAATACTGAGTCCTAATTGGAAATCCGGTTGCCTGTCACGTGGGGGCCCGTTTTGTTTCCAGATCATCCTTCATTTAACGCGTTGGGCCATCGCGTCTCACATTTTCTGGACAAGAGTCATATATTCGACCTCAGGCATCTTTCTGAACTTCCCTCCTGAGCATTGCATTATTTGATCCTTGCAGTGGATCCTCAAATCAGAGCGCTGGGCTACAAACACTGGTAGGAGTTCCATATCGTCTCTAGGGTCAGTTTTCATGCATAGAATTTTAGTGTCTTCATTTCGATCCTCCACCGTTACATGCTTTAGTCATCCTCAGTACAATCTCAGGTTACCAGGAGATATCTTCTGACAAATACGGTTCTCTATTGAGATGCTAAATTCGCCGTCCTGGTTGCAAACATAGCCATCTCGGGTCGCAGACTTCACACAATGACTATCGGAGACTTGTCAATTGATGAGGCACTTGTTGGCAAAGTGACAAACTACGTTGAGGAATATATGTCCAATTATGACGCATCGCACGACTTCAACCACATCAAGCGTGTCCTCCGTCTCTCGCAGCATATCCAGTCTCATACCCCTTCAACACGCCAAGATTTGGTCACGCTGGCTGCACTGCTCCACGACGTTGGCGACAAGAAGTACCTTCGCCCCGGCGAGGACACTTCTAGCATGGTAGCAAACGTGCTCATGTCCTTCGGTGCATCGCAGACCCTTGCCGACACCGTCCAGGCCATCTGCCTCGGCGTCAGCTACTCCTCCGAAGTTAAGGACCCGGCGCGGACGCGGGCTCTTGTGGACAAGTATCCGGAGCTGGCCGTTGTTCAGGATGCCGACCGCCTAGATGCCATTGGCGCCGTAGGTATTGCGAGGACGTTCGCATTTGGAGGTGCCAAGTGTCGGACGTTGGAGAACACTATAGAGCATTTTGATGACAAGCTCCTGTTGCTCGAGGGCATGATGAAAACAGAGGAGGGGAGGAGGATGGCTAGGGAGAGGACGGAGAGGTTACGTTTAATGAAGGCATGGTGGCTAGAGGAGACTAGCGAGGAAAGTGGTCTTTCGAAGAAGTGATGGGTGTAACCCGAAGCCAAGGAAACAAAATACTAGTCGTGTACAGTTAAATATGGCATCTTACACTTCCCATACCAGCAGACTAAAAGCACAGTCAGTCTGGTCGGCTTACGGTCCCCGCAAGCCTTACGAGGACCCTTATGATAGCCCTTACAAACCAATAGGCTCTCTTGTACCTGACCAAATTGGTGGATCTTCGTTGGCTTCGTTGGCTGTCTCACATGAGAACCTTTGCGGATTGGGAGTTTGTAGGATGGGCAAGACATCAGTTCGGAAGAATATTCGCAAATAAGGAGGTACATAGAGCAAGGCATAGCCATTCGTTATCGTGAATATCACCGCTTCCATTTTTCGTTGCCCTCGTCTTCACTTACTCCGCGAACCTGACGACACTTAACCCTTTTACGATGGCTCGCTTGCGATCCATTACAATGGAAACGCTCCCCACAGAAATCATCATCCAGATCCTTGACAACCTCCAAGCCCCGGCCATTAAGCAAGTCCGTCTGACGTCCCGGATCTTCAACACCCTCCTTGCAAAGCGAACCTTCGAAGTCCTCGTATCATTTCTTAATCCGGTCGTTGCTCAAGACACTCTTATAACGATCGCGCGAGACCCAGAACGACGCCGTCGACGACCGTCTATCTGGTCACCAAGATGCAGCGTGCCACAGAACCTACGCGTTGACGAATCGTTTCTAATGGCGCTGTGGGCTGGTTTGCGTGGGCAGTCATGGGCTGTGGAAATGTGTGCAAATGGGGCCAAGTTGGATATAGATAGCTGGCAGACCGGAGTGGGGAGAAGGATATGCAAAGAGGAGTTGCGGGAGGTTCTGTTTCGATATGCACTTTATTTGAATTACATGAGCGAGTGTGAAAATGAAGAAGATGTGCCACAGGCTTGGGTTTTCAATGCGATCTGCAGCAAAGCAGAGCACTGAGCCGTTTGGGTTATGGTTCTTATATTTACCGCATGCTTGGACATCGGACCAAAATGCGACACAGTATTCCATATCTTCAAACCTAATCATGATTTCATGTTTCGGAAGATCAAGGTCATGATGAGTCTTGCTTTGACTGCAACAAATCCAGGTCAATGGAACTGCGGAACAGTATGTGTCTGAGCAACCGTCTATATTTTTTTTTAAAAAAAAAGCACCCTTTTAGGTACACTGTGAATCAAAGTCTAGTCTAAATGAATGGTCGCTAGTATTAAATGTAGAAATTAGTATATAAGTCGTGTGCATGTGCTTTCGGATCTCATATAATGCATCCCCAATCCCGTCGTCGCTAGGCCTAATCCATTGGTATCCGTAGCGGAAATAAATGACCCCTGTTTGTAAACGCCGTTCGCTTTCGCAAACAAAACAAATCATGCCCAAATGCCATGCTTTCATGCATCATGTAAGGATCGTAAGAAGTTTAGAAAGGAGTTGTGATCAGCAGATCAGATATTGTCCATCTTAGATCAGATAGGCAACGGCGAAGCCAACGATGGCGAGCAGGCCAGTGACGGCGTTCATGTGAGCCCCAGCAGTTTGGACAGTCTCAGGAACATCAGACGATGTAGAAGGCTCGTGGTCCTCCGATTCGGAGCCACCGTTGCCTCCCTTGCTGCCGCTGCTGCTGCCGCCATGGGAACCGTTGTCCGTACCATCATCGTTGCCGCTCTCCTCACCCTGAGGAGTCTTTCCACCATGGGCACCGGGATAACCGGGTGTGGTTCCATTGTGGTAGACGGGAGCACCACCAGTAGGAACGGGGTGATAGGTATGAGGCGGGGGGTTGACAGCAGTAGCGTTGTGGCCATGGTCCTTGGGGACGGTGTAAGTGATGGTCTTGGTCACGCTCTGGCCAGGGTTGGTAGGATGAGGGTAGGCGTAGGTCTGGGTCTTGGTGATAACATCCTGACCGGGGTGAGTAGGTACAGGCTCATGAGGCTTGGGTTCAGTAGGGTTGGGGTAAACAGGCTCATGAGGCTTGCTGGGCTCAGTAGGGACCTCAGTGACAGGGCAGACAGTTGTGGAAACGGCGATGGTCTCGGTAGTGACATGGCCCACGGGACAGTCGACAACAGTAGGGGGGCACTGAGTGATGGTATATGTCTTGGTGCTGTAGACCGTGCTGGTAGTGTACTCAGTAGGCTTGGTGACATTGGCTGGATGGGTGTAGACAGTAGTGAAGCCGACTTGAGGCTAAGTCACGTAAAGTCAGTACAAGTTTCGAAATATGCATAGTATTCATTGCAACTTACGTTCTCGTAGTGAGCGTTGGCGACAGCAGCCGCGGCAGCGACGATGATTCCTGAAGACCTCATGATAGTGGTTGGTGTTTAGTGGTTGTGCTTGTTTAAACGAATGTACTTTGTCAGGGTATCTAGATCCTAGATCGACAGAGCTAATCTTTGAACGAAAGACGATGGTGTATAAGATGATGAGAGAAGGGGCTGGAGTCGAGGCAGAGCATTTCTTATATCTCATCGACCTGGTGGCCTAATTTGTTGGGTAGGTAAGCGAGATAGAGCGGAGCCGACTAAAGTCTTCGTCAATTCGATTCTATTCCAAGCCAATGACGGGACTAGCTCTTGTGAGCAGGGCTGATGATAAGCCCATGGCGAAGTGGCTGTTGAAAATGGCGATATGGATACGAGGTGTGGGTTGTCCGGTGCCAAGACCCTGGATCTCCGTATTGCTGACAGCTGTTAACCACCATTCACGGCACTCCCCCCATGTCCCAAAGAGGAAGACAGACCCAAAAGAGTCATGTTGCTTCCTTGGCTCTCGTTATCGTCAACCAGCAGCGGGCCATGCCATGCCCACAACTGCACCTAGCAAAGTCTAGAGCAAATCTCTGCATACAGGACCCACGGTGGTAGCTGTTGGGCTCACCAAGCTTACAATTTCATAATTTGTCTTGACCTGACCGTCAAGAGTGATCCAAAGACTTGGCAATGCACCCCGTTGGAGATTTTCGTAAAGCGACCGGACAGAACCCTACGCGCATGTGTGGCTATGCCAGCATGTAACGATTCGATCTCGTGAGAAAGCTTAAACATCCAGTTGACGATTGGGGACGTAACGTCGGGTCAATCAGATGTGTAAGGCTGCCATCATGAATTGACAAGGGCTATTCTTGGAAAATGGCGTTCTTTGCCCAAGCTAGCGGTCCGCCACATGCCCTGTGCCCAGCGCCGGGGTTGCCGGGCCACAAGCATGGAGCCCGCCCATCTAAGCTGAGCCTCAGAGCAGGTCTCCGGATTGCTGGGAGAGGCAACCGAAATAGCTGGAATGTTTCAACGGCCTCCAGTGCCCGATGACTTCATCGTGGATAAAATTCCGAATCTCGTGCTCCGAATCCAATTTTGGATTATTGGATCCCCTAAACAGATCTCCACGGGTGACCCATAATCGGGTGATTGAGTGATGCAGTCTGAAGATGGATCGGTTCCTGTTGTTATCCATGCATATCAAGAACACGACCAATTGCTGAGTGATTGTGACTCAGTGGGCAAGTGACCGTTACCAAGAGCCCAATAGCCAATACCTAGCCCTCCTTGCTCCCTCTCTTTGCCCTTCCTTTCACAAGGTGCGGCCGTCTGTTCCAGCTCCATTTGGACATCAACTCGATATCAGTTTGCTGATTCGTATCGATCACACCCTTTCCTTCCCTTGCAGTATCTTTAGAAAAAGAAGAATAAAACCGGCGACCGTCACTGGCTCGGCAACTCTCATTGGCGGGGGTGCAAAAACTTTCTCGGAGTAACGTTGCCAAGGTTGTGCAAACTTTACCAGCTCTCTCAGCTTCAAAGTTACCCGTCGGGACCTAGTCTAGGGTTTTGTGGCTTGCCCTTAGCATCATGGCCACAGCCTCATCGGCACTCAGCCTCAGGTTCTAGCGTCAGGCTCCATCTACCAGTAAGTTTTATGGAACTGGACCTTGCGACGTCGATAAATATAACGTGCAAGCCTCCGTTCGGATTCGCAACAGGGCCTCCGGTTCTATTGTGGGAATCGGTCCATGGAGAAGTCCGTGGTGAACAGTATATTTGACTTCGCCATCGGTTCGCAAACGCCACCTAACGTGAGTTGTTCGTCTAGCCTTCATTCAGGTGACATCGGCTGGTCAACATTCTGCGGGTATGGCCAGGACAGAACTAGACAACTAAGCACGATACCCAAGATGAGGGAATTTAACAAGGCTGACCATACGAATCTGACGGCGGCTCGTATCTTTGTCGCCATCAGTGCACCATATCCCCGCACGCAGTCACTGCAAGATCAGGCTGAATGACCACTCACCTCGATTCTTGCGATAATGGGCCCATCGTGAGTAAGAGCGGGTATCAAACGCCCTAGTGGTCAACATAGTGGTCGGTGACCCTTCTAAATCTCGAGATCTCGTGGGAGCGAATTCCTGGTCAGAGTCCTTTGTTGCGGGGATTTGCTTTTGAGTCCAGCGACTGGAAAAGCTCTGCATAATGACCCTACTTGCACTCCAAGCTTATCGAGCTGCCCTGTCGATTTGGCCCAGGCTGCACCAGTGAGTGGGGGTCTATCAACCCGAGCAGCCCTTTCGGCGTACTGCCATGACGCTCAAGCCTTGCAAATAGTGGGTGGTCTGAGAGCTGGAACAAGGAAGCGCGTTTGGCTCAAGTGTTGATCTGTGGTGCGAAGTTTGTGCCGCTACTACGGCGAGATGGGGGTTTGTGACAACAATGGTTTTCTCATTCTCGCACGTGATTTATCAACAGGTTTAGGCAAGCCTGGCAAATCACTCCTCGTCCCAAACTATGTGGTTTAGTAGACAGTCACATGGATACTGGTGTGAGGGCTGGTACATGGTCTTCTGGTACCTGGATACGATAAACTGAAGGCAATTCTCGTTATTTCGCTTCATACACCGAGGTCAACAAACAACGGGGAGCGTACGTCTCATTTCCTTGATGCAATGTTATTCACCTTTCTGTATCCTCGTTCAGTCTATGACTCATAAAAGATACAACGATTTCCATCTGCTTATCTTATCAGCGTCTGCTCAGTCTAGATATCTCCCAGGCTTGTTGGGTGTTCCAATAAGACGCTAGCTCAACTACAAGTGTATGACCTCACATGTCAACTTACGTGTTGTCGGATATTGCGCCTACTACGTCGTGGTGCTGCGTATACACTTCAATACATGGCTACAGGGTAGTGTACTCGATTGCCAAAGGGGGTTTTTACTTGCTTTTTAAATTTTTAAATGCACTGCTTGAATAATTATAATTGTTATACGGATGAATTAGAAGTTGTATCACGACGATCCCCAAGCAAGGCCCTAGGGTGTTTGATGGTTATAAACACCACTTCCGCAGGGGCAGGAACTAAAAAAGTAGTCAGGCACAGAGAGTCCTCGTGATATGAGATCAATCAAAATTGTTTGCATGAGCGCATCAATCAGCTACGCCAGCGTCCGCTCGCAGGGCTGAATCTGAGACGTGTGAGGTTGACGTCTTGAAACCTGTCGAGACTGTTTGTTAGAGCCTGCACCCCTAAGGAGTGCATCGAGCATGTCTGTCCTCTGTCAATAAAATGGTAACTTGGCCACAACGAGCTGACTGAGCATCAGTTATTCGTTCAAGTTCATGTGCAGAATTTAGTGCAGGCACAGACATTTGACAACCTACTCATGCAAGAGTCAATGGACATACGAATACGCATAAGCCGAATTACCAGCCCATCTAATTAGTCCCTGATAAGACGCAAGATTGGAAAAAAGAGGAAGAAGGAGGAGGAGGAGGAGGAGGAGGAAAATAAGAGGCTGGTAATTGTTCTTGTCGCACGACTTGCAGCAAATGATTCTGATTCGATTACGCTGACATGCAAAGGCAGGTGAGTGGACGGGGTGGGAGAGGTGCTTTTGATCCTGAATGGCTGGTCGAGGCAACACTTATGCTGGCGCGCAGAAACCCAAGCTGGGTTGCCATTCATTCATTTTGGTCATAGTGGCTTTGCCTCAATCCCGGCAGTGTTACGCTTCAACACGGCGGATTTGTCCCCGAAATCATGAGAAACTTGATGGTGGTGTCATGCGAAGCACTCAAGTTGACTTCCAGAACTGCGATTCAGGTGGCATTGTGGGAAAGATCGATTGAAAGGGAATGTATACATAGGTAGAGGACAAACACACGAATGATACTTACTAGGTACCTAGGGGCAACCAACCTGGGGATTTCCAATAGCATTGCATCGCCATTGAATCCTAAATCAAGACTTGTAACATTGTCAAAGAGACATTCAGCCAGCCATCAATCTGGATTACCTTGATTGGGGCTACTTCTAGCATTTTCTTACACCCCTAGTCTCGCCTCTGAGCTCTGAGGCTGCATACCATACCTTAGTATAGAGTTGAAAGCATATTACCAAATTTCACCTTCACAATATCCATTCAACTTGCAACTCATCGCACTGTCTCACAGTATGAGGAAACGCCTTAAGTTCTAGGCTTTGACCAAGGCCCTTGACTCTGTCCAATAGAACGTTCATAACGGCATAACCCAGCTTTGCCGAGCCACAGACAAAGAACTCAATGCCATCCCTTGCGTATATAGAAGCGCCGAAAATGAATTAGATCAGTCCAATGGCACCTCAAACTTGAACAATGGCCCCCAGCTTGAGGTTGCGTCAGTGGTCCAGTGTCAGAAACCAGAACCGCCAATCCTCACTGAGAATGGAAGGACTCGACGACTCGCTCCTTCCTCCACTGGGTGACTCGACCTTATTGAATGTGGAGTGGGGAGGGAGAGAGGGAAGGAAGTGCGCCTGTTGGCCCGGGCCGCTGGGCCACTGCAGGTCGTGAAATGCATCACTGGGGCCACTGAACATGTCTTCGAGGCCACTGAGGGCTGTTATGTAGAAACTCGCCCTTTAGCGTGTCCCGCAGGTGCCCCCTCCTTCTCGATCCTTGTCAGACTACCAGACAGGACTTGCTTCTTCTGGGCTTCCATGGCTGGGTTCCTCCACTCTCCCGTCATCTACCTACCAGGTAAGGTCCTCGAGGTACTCTTGTTCCTCAATCAGTGTCTCTCCAATTCTCTCGTCATCTCACCTCACTTCATTTCCTCGTCCCCGGTCCATCTCTGGCACTCTTCCTTGGATCTCCGATTAGTAGTGACTGGAACCAAAGATCAACCCTCATCTCATGTGCCGACTTTGACGTGATTACAACTCGAGATTTCTTACTGCGCCCATCTCGTCCCAGTATGCGCACTCGACTGTCCCGCTCGACACTCAACGCAACTCTGTAAGCCACGTTTGCGATTATGTTCGGGTGCTAGTTCGCGTTCGAAGCTGCTCCCAACTCTCGCTCTGCTTAAGGCCCGCCATTCTTCAAGCGCGTCGCCTCCCTACTTACATGTCTCGGACAACCGTCTGACCTGTTCCTGTTGTGTTCCGCAACTGTTCCAAAACCCGCTTCCTGTCCGATGGCAGCCAGCATGCCAACACCAAACCGATCCAACATCGTTGCCTCGAAGCAAAATTTTTAAAAGCCTTTTATCTAATCAAAGTCATGCTATCAGCACGCTCTATTCCATCGCCAGTCATGATGGCACCTCCCGCTGATTATCCGCCCCAAACACAATATGAGACCAGTCAATTACAATTCAAAAAGCACAAGATTCTTCCACGACCTCGATCCGAAAGGACCTCCGAATTGCCGATTCGAGTTTCTAGCCCTTTGATTAGACATGAACTGGCTACCAACACTTCTGATTCCGGCAATGGAAAGCATCCATCGAGCCCACGAACTCTTAAACATCAGTCGCGAAGGATAAGTAGTGGTCCAGACCTACCACCAACTCCACCGAGACATTCGCGCCAGCCCTCGGAGAACTCCTCTGGCAAGACAAATAGTCCAGCTGCGACCGACATCGCGTTACGAACTCCCCAGCCATCACATCTGCGTTCACCCACCACGCCTCCTAATCAGAAGAGCCCGCCTACGCCTGATGTGACGCCGCCACATTCCACAAGTCGCCCGCAATTACTAAGACCCATGGTTAGTGACCGTGCTGGTTCAAGTACTACTGCTGGTGAATCCCAATCTGGTTCCTTTACAACTGCACGAGAAGAGCCTTTATCATCCGAAGACGAAGGCAGGCCTGCTAATCAGAACTCGCGACCAGCTGTGAGCAAGATCTTCGACCCAAGTCCTCGTATTGACAGGCCTAAAAATCTTGACTTGGCTTTGGGCAACCTGGCACCTCACTCGGAAGGAAGCAGTACATCCAAGTCAGCAACAGGGGATTGGGCTCATAACGACAGCGACTGGGGCTCTGTCAGTGAGGTAGAGCAGGAATGGGACCACAATTTGCAAAGACTGGTGACTGTGAAGAAGCGGCCTGAAGCACTTGTTATGCCTCGTTCAAGTCCAAATAGGACGAGAGTCGTCGAGCCCAACATAATTATACCGACACAAGCAGCTGAAGCTGTGCGCGGCATGCCTTTGGACCAAACGGCGGAGACACTCCCGCGAGGCACCTCGAGCCGCGATATCCCCCCCTCGGCTACATCGACCACAATCGCAACATCTGATCCACGTAGGATGTCGGCCATGTCTACTAAATCTACTATCTCAACTGTTGTGGAGGCTTATCTTTTGGACACAGTCCCCAAGAGGCAGAGGACACTGCGTCATGTGCGAAAACAGACCATTCTGCGAGACCCGACCAATGAATCCTCCACCTCAACCGCAAACTCTCTAAGGTCGGACAGATCGCATACTGATCCACGCGGTCGAAACCGTCCAAATGCTCCGAAGTCAGAAAGTCAATCTTCAAACGCGACACTTAATTCTATCTCTAGCAGTAGGGCTCGACGAGAAGTCTGGAAAGCAGGGGGAATACCTGTGGTGGTTGTTCCTAGTCGACTATCATCGCACAAAACCAAGTCCAGAGAGCCGTCGCTGAGGTCGCACTCCAGCCGAAAGTCGAGCCACACCACCAGCGCCAGCCCTACGCTGAACGATAGAGCAACGAAAGATGAGCCTCCCATTGTGCGACGTCAATTGAGAGGTCGATCTTACTCCATGTCCGAAAGCTCTGATGAGAGAACCATGGACTACCCACCTATCGTGCCTGCTCGCTCGTCCTCTCTATCTGCTCCTACCAGCCGCAACGGTTCAAGAGCCAGTTCCCTGACAACCGAGAGTATGAAGCTTCACAACGCCTTGCAGGAATACCTTAACAGGAAGAAGGATACACCCAGAGTGCCCGACCTTCGCTTCCCAGAAGAGACGCCAGGGACACGAGCGTTTTCCAATGCCTCAGAAAGTCACCGCCGATCAAGTTCTGAACGACATGACGACTTGTTGAACGCAAAGGGATATGGCTCGCAAAATACTCCATTTTCGTTAGCTTCAGTCGACACAAATGGGACCAATCCAGTGGTATCAGAAGCACTCGCAGTGCAGATGTACCCACACCAGAACTCATCCCTATTGATGATAGATCATTCGACAAAACCCTCTGAGTCGCCAGACGAGACGCACTCGGAGGCGGAGGAAGACGTGGGTATGCCAATGCCGACTGATTCCTCAGAGGACATTCCAACCACACCTCCTCGGCCAAAGTTTTCTCTCGACGATGTCGACTCTCCTCTCCGAAATCCCCGGGCGCCTCCCGAACCACCCAATCACCCACCAGTTATCAACTTCATCCCTGCCACTCCATCAGGAACGACTCCAGCTCATGAGAAAATGGCCCAAATGGGCAACTACTTCGAGTCAATGAACGAAAAAACCCCTCGTCGTCCTTCTGTGGTACGCCGTGCTTTCAGTCGCACACGACGCCACTCGGTTGATTATACACCGTCAACTCGAAGACCTTCGAGCTTCTTGTCGCGCACCCTGTCCCTTTCACGCACTGGGAGGATCCGAGGAATGCCCACTATGGAACGTGAACCGGCATGTCTTAACTCTGATGACAGTCCAGTGGAAGAAAACAAGTTGCACCCTTTTTGGCGCCCTCAGTGGTCTAGTGAGGACTCAGACGAGTGCGATGGATATTGTGACGATGACTGTAATCTGCACTGGTCGGGTGAACTCGGTGATCAGGCCTACCGATATCCTCCAGTAGACAACCGACCGAAAGGACCTGAGAGAAACTTCAGTTCCAGGATGAAGCGCACGTTTGCCGTCCTCCCGCCTCGTGATGGTTCCTACTACACCAGCTATGATTGGCCCACTACTGAGCGTCGCACTATTGGGCGAACTCCAAGTGGCAACCTCCGAGTCATGAGACATCGGTCAAGTCTTGAATCTCTCCGACGAAACTATAACGATGCCGAAAGGCCACATTCGGCGGACGCTGAAGTCAAGAGATCATTCTGGCGAGCCAATAACATCCACAGGCGTGCTAATAAAGAAAAGAGAAGGCTTTCCCTGGGAAGCAAATTAGAGGAGTTGCAGAACCTGCCGCGCAAATTCAGCGAGAGACGGCGTGAGAAGCGATCACAAGAGCTTCGCAAGAAGATAAGTGGGCCAAAGGAAGTTCGTGATGGGGTTGGAGAAGTCATCAGATCGAGCGCAGCTCGCGATCATTACAAGCCCTTCGATAAGACTCCATCATGCTGAGCAACTGATTGGGTTTACTGGCGCAGATGGTATTCTTGGTGTAGCGGGGGAGGTAAACGATCTCCACTGTTCGTTACAGGAGATATAAGACAAAAGGTTCATGACTGATGATTCACGCTTTACGACACGAATGAGGGAGGGCTATGAAAATGATATTGCTTATGATTTGCTATCCGAGAGTTGTTTTTGAAGAGATTCTACATGGGAGCTGGTTGGAGGATACTTTGACATTAAAGAGAGTAGCTTTCATGTATGGTAATTACCAGTACACACATAAATATGCACACACAATATTTGCCTAACTAATGCAGCAGTAACAGGACCATGTAGTCCTGTAAATATCCAATAAACCTAAATTGTGAGACGTCCGATGCTCATTTCGAGCTCGGGAGCCCACCTCGTATTAAATAAAACATTTATCTCACAGTATCTCAAACTGGCAATACTTTCCATTTTCCCAGTTCTTGTCTAACGCCCAATTCGCCAATAATGCTATGGTTATAATCAACCCAAACCTCGTCCTTGCCATAGAAATGACATTCATCGCTTCTCATGACCGGGAGCTCCGGCTCCGGGAGGAGCAAACCCGTGCGGTGGAAATCCTTGGCCGGGCGGAGGCATGCCAGGCATGCCAGGAAAAGGAGGAGGGGCACCGCCGGAAGCACCAGGTCCTCCTGGGGCGCCCGGAGGGGGGAACGGGAAGCCGCCCGGAGGAGGAGGGAATGGGAGACCGTTAGGAGGTACAGGCATGCCATTGGGTCCAGGGAATGGGGGCATGGGGGGCATGCCTCGACCACCGCCAGGAGGGGCTGGATTCTGTCAGAAAAGATTTTGTCCCTGAGGAGAAAAGATGTGCTTACGAGGTAGTCCTTGAGGGAATTGTCCAGGAGGCGCACCTGGCATCCCCGGAAAAGGCGGAGGAGGGAGACCTATCATGTGTAAGCACTCCTGATGTCTGATTATCATGGTATCTTGTTTCTTACCACCCGGGAACGCGAAGGGAGGGGGGGGGAAGCCCTGTCCAGGTTGATTTTGAGGAAGCATAGGGTTTGCGTGGGCTTGGCCTTCAGCAGCGTAAGAAGAGGTGATGGAGTCGATGACGGATTGAGCCTTCTCGTGACCGATTTCTGTGAAGGGTGTCAGTTTCATACTATAATATGGCTTCCAGACTGGACACACGTTGGTAATAATCAACTACATTTCGCAGATGGTTTCGACCACTGTTATGAGCCTTGCGCACGCTCATGGAATCATGCGTGAGGTAGACATCGCAATAATCGCCTGGGAGCAAGTTGTCAGTTGGAGGGGCCTTTGTTGATTCGGCGCACGAGGCACGAGGGACGGGCTTACAGAAGACTGTAATATGAGTTAGCGAGAGTTTCCTCTTGGAGAGATGTAGCAGATTAGGAAGTAAGCTTACATTTGGGCATCTTGGAAACCTGTGCGATCGCTCTTGTTGAGATAGTGATAGTGCAAGTTTGTGTTTAGACTGTGATGTTCAGGCGCGAAAACGAGCCGAAGTTGACGAGGCTGGACCCACACGTGATGGAGGCGACGAGGCAGATGTCAAAATTCATATAATTGGTCGCAAGTTAAACCTACCTAGGGGGTGTCTCTCCTGAATGTGGGGCACAGTTCAACTGGGACACCTTTCAATTGAGACCCAAGTTCAGGTGGACGCCCCTTGTCCGTCTTATAGAACTACTTTACGTAGCCTTTCCTCTCCGACTTACCATCCACGATACGATACAATACGATTATTGGAGAGGGAGACCAACTTCTACTACAAAGTGTTTAACCACGGCAATGGCTCTCCAACAGACATTGGTGCAGTATATCTGCAGCGTTCTGCTGCTTGTTAGCGCTGCTAGCGCTCTGAAGTTCGACCTGATCGCACAAGCAGAGAGCTCAAAGAGGGAACGCTGCGTGCGCAACTTTGTCGGAAAAGACACACTTGTCGTGGTAACAGCGACTGTCGATGGTTACAAGGGCGATGGCATGGTGGTGAATCTCTACGTACGTTGCGCACAGATGCATACGAGTTACAAAGCAAAACTGACATAGCTTTGCAGATTCGAGATGCCGTTGGCAACGAGTACGGTCGACCCAGAGACGTTGTCGGAGAGTCCAGGACTGTCTTTACATCACATGCTGACGCTGCCTTTGATGTTTGTTTTGAAAATATTGTTACTGGTTGTATGTGATGGTCCCTGATCGTAGCATGTTTGGTGGTTTCGTTGCATGCTCCGCTCTCATCTATTGTTTAACATATTGACAATTCTTCAGCCCAGCGAATCAACAACCCTACCCGCCATGTTGAGCTCGACATCGACATCGGCGCCGACGCCAAGGACTGGTCCGCCATCCAGGCCACCGAGAAGCTCAAGCCTGTTGAGGCTGAGCTCCGCCGCATCGAGGAAATCACCGGCGAGCTTGTCACCGAGATGGAGTACCTCCGCACCCGAGAGCAAAAGCTTCGAGATACCAACGAGAGCACCAACAACCGTGTTAAGTGGTTCGGTATCGCCACTACCTGGTTGCTTATTGGTCTCTGGGCCTGGCAGATCATGTACCTCCGTGCCTACTTTCGATCAAAGCATCTTATTTAAGAGACTGGGTTTGCATGCGTGTCATCTATCGGGTCGGGAGCCTCCTTCGAGTCTCGAACAGTCGGCCATTCAGGTCCTGAAGACTGTTTAGGGCGTTGGAGCTACCTATATGATCGAGTCCCTCCGTCTTGATTTCGATTGGCCATGTTAGTGGTTTCAGGCATGCTTGTGTTGGAATCCGTCGCATGCAGGATTGGGACTGGGAAGGCAAGGTTTATGCCTTGGCAGTTTGGGGTCTTTGTGTTTTGAAGAGTCATGCGTAACAAAAGTCATGGAAAGAGATAATTTTACGTACGTACATGAGGTATTGAGCCAACAGAACTGCACGCGACTCAGTGTTGTGAGGTCTGTTCAGTCGAGTAAACCCTATCGATATCTCGACCAGACAGATATTGGCAACACAGCAAAAGGCTTTCAGGCAGCATGAAAACTGAGCCTGTAATCAATACATGCTTCTCTCGGCGTTTACAACATTAATTATATCTATACATATATATTTCACCAAGGCATTTGAGCTAGCATGTGTGCAGCAGCTAGGTTCAGGCTGCAATTAAGACAGCCAACTACAATAACTCACCTCAATACAGCTTTGCCGGCTATAGGGGTTATATCTGTTTGAGCTGCTGTAGGCTATAGAGATACTTGGATGCATCTTTCAAGGTTAACTTATAGACTTTTAAAGAAAAAGACCATGGAAAATCAACAAAACTTTTCTACAGTTCCATAGGACAGCTGCATTTCCTTCAGTGACTGTGATAGGTGACAAAACGCCTTGCCTTCTCAAATCCATCGAGACCTTCAAGTCCCAAAACCACACAAATGGCCATCTCATTAGCCTTAGGAAGGATATCGAGTTGTTATGCGACGCGTAGGAGATACCAGTCTGGGGCATCATTCTGATTGGTGCGCTGTCATTTATCCCGCCTCTGACTCAACTGAGGAAGGCGCTGAAGCTCACGCTGCCCCTCCATACCCACTCTTGCCCACTGTCACTTGCAAGACCCCGCGGTGCCTCAACTTGACAAAGAAACAAAGTCGAAATTGCACAACATGGCGGACCTCAACCCTCCCAAAACCGCCGTCCAGGACCAGGATATCAATCCTTGGTCAGTCGAGGGAGCTCAGGGCGAGAATGGTGAAGTTGCTGCCATCGACTACGACGCAATCTGCTCGTACGTGCTACCCCATTAGACTTGACCATGATGTGACTAACAATTTGGAAACAGGAAGTGGAATACATCAAAGATCGACCATGCGCTTCTTGAGCGGTTCGAGCAGGTGACTGGCAAGAAGCCTCATCGCTGGTTACGACGCGGCCTCTTTTTCAGCCACCGCGACTTCGACAAGATCCTAACAAAGTACGAGCATGGCGAGCCCTTCTTCCTCTACACTGGTCGAGGACCCAGTACTGGCAGTCTTCACCTTGGTCACACGATTCCTCTCGAGTTCACAAAGTGGTTGCAGGATGTCTTTGACGTGCCATTGGTTTTCATGTTGACGGATGATGAGAAGGCTTTATTCAAGGACAACCTGTCGTTCGAGGACACCCACAAATACGCCTTGGAGAACGCCAAAGATATCATTGCCCTTGGCTTTGATGAAAAGAAGACCTTCATTTACAGTGATCTCGAGTACCTGAGCCATCACTTTCTCACGAATGCCTATGAGTTTTCCAAGCTGGTAACTTTCAACCAGGTCCGTGGAGCCTTTGGCTTCGACGGGAGGTGCGTCAAATCGTCCACGTATCTACTTACCACAGCACTGACTGCATACAGCGCCAACATCGGCAAGATCTTCTTTCCAGCAGTGCAATGTAGCGCTGCTTTCGCTACATCCTACCCTGAGATCTGGTCTGACGACCCTTCTCCCGTTCGTACCAAGGCACTGGGCAAGATCCAGTGCCTCATCCCCATGGGCATCGACCAAGACCCCTATTTCCGGCTCATCCGCGACAACGCCCACAGGATGAAGAACCCGTCGCCGAAGCCTGCTTTGATCCATTCCAAGTTTCTCACCGCGCTACAAGGTGCCGGTGGCAAGATGTCGTCTTCAAACCCCAACTCAGCCATTTTTATGACCGATACAGCTAAGCAGATCAAGGTAAGGCTGCATGCCATAGAACTGAGATGCAGAAGCTAAATTTATCTACTCTAGAACAAGATCAATAAGTTTGCCTTCAGTGGTGGCCGCGAGACGCTCGAAGAGCATCGTGAGAAGGGGGGAAACCCCGACGTAGACGTGGCCTACATCTACCTTACTTATTTTGAGGATGACGACGAGAAGCTACAAAAAATCTACGACGAATACAAGAGCGGTGCTCTTCTCACTGGAGAGTTGAAGAAGATGGCAATTGAGGCCTTGCAGTCTGTTGTAGAGACCTTTCAAGACCGAAGAAAGGCCGTCACCGACGAGGTTCTCAAGTCGTACATGAAGCCTCGAAAACTTCAGTGGGGTGGAAACCCAAACCCCAAGCCAAAGGGCGAAAAGAAGAAAGAGAATGACCAGAAGAAGACTGAGTTGCCTGACCGTACTGCGGAGAAGTCGGCCTAGGCATTGTGCCCAGGGCAGGTGATTCTCCTTTGTAGAATAAAGCAGGATAGCATGGTTTGTGAATAAAATGGAGTCACGTCTCTCTGTGTATATACCGAATTATTCTTTTTGCTGTGAGAATTCTTGTTAATCATTTCGTCATGAAGGTATGTTCCCGGTGTAAGTCATCTACCGAACCCTGTTCATGATATGCCTCCCCCGGACCCACCCGCTCCGGGCTGGAAATTTATCATTCGGCCTCGGCTCTTGAAAGTCCCAGAATCTCAACGTCAACGACAAGGGCTTCTTATTTGCCACCACTCTCCCGATCTGTGGTCTTTTGCCGACTTTACAAGGCAACATCACTCTGCTATATTTCCATCTCCCGACAAAACTCTCACGGAAACGGCCACTATGACCTCCCTCATTTCGCGCACTATGCGCCCAGCCGCCCTACGCTGCATTGTCTCCATGCCAGTTAGACCACTCACCACAACAGTCTCACGGCGATCTGACAATGTCTCGTCCTCGGAGCTCAAGGTGGGCGAACTTCAGGGTGCCAAGTTCAGAGTCGAACCTCTACGTCGGGTGGGTGAGGATGACGCTACCAAGCGGGCCCGCCTCGTCTGTACGTCTTCAACTGCTAGTTGATCAAAAGGACTGCTGCTGATTCCATTCAATAGACCAGTCGCGAAAACGAGGTACCTTAGAGTCTGATCTTCTTCTATCCACCTTCGCAGCCGCCCATCTCCCTACGTTGTCCCCCGAACTTCTCGACCAGTACGACTTACTCCTTGACGAGAACGACTGGGATATCTACTATTGGGCGACGCAAAAGGAGCAACTGTCCACGACGAACCCTTCGTCAGCCCAGTCACCATCTACCACTGACATCGACGCAAAGCCTGAGAGCGATCAGATTACCCGGCATCCTCCTTCGGGCGAATGGGCGCAGACTGTGGGCAATTTCAAGCCCGCCTACAGGCCCGTGCCTGCGCGCTGGAAGGACAGTGAAATCCTCGAGAAGTTGAGGGCCCATGTGAGAAGTCGGAGTGTTGACGGTGGCGAGGGTGGTGGTATGGGTTTCATGCCTCCCCTTGAGCCCCTTGAGGTCAAGAACTAGAATTTAAATGGGACGCTCAAGAAGAAGTTGTTGAGAATTGTATTTCAAAAATCACGCCAAGTCATTGTACTATACGTCTAGCATCATACACTATCACGGCCTGGAATTTTAAATCTCAAGATAAGATCTCCATGTCGCTTGGGGGAGCACTGAATACACCTAGGGAACAAAATAAGGAGTGTGTAAATTCGCGTGGAATCTCCTCTGCATACTGGCAACTGGTAAAAACACGTAAAGCCAACCCTTCCAGACTCCTCATGCCTCCAACCTGATTCGCAAACTCCGTGGGATATCGCCTTATGACCGTAGTCCTAGAACAAATGTAAAAAGAAGAAGAAACCCACCCAAAAAAGAACAAAAACGGCGCAGCAATTACCTGAGGGCCATGACAAGAAAGCAACAGGGTTGAAGAAGCGGGCTCGGAAGAAGAAGGGGGTGCATAATCTTTTCTTGTCTTGTCTTGTCTCGTCTCGTCGTCAATGTCATAGGCTGAAGAAAAGGGGGTCATGAATAAAAACAGAGGGTATCAAGCCCGTTCGTTCCAAATCCAAGGTTTTGCACCTTCACCCGCCTCCTTCAGGCAGGATGTTCCCTAGACTCCTCAGAACTTCAATAACCGGCATGTCCCTTGTTCCTGCACTCGCCTTCTCTCGCTCCTCACGTTGTCGTAGACGAAGGGCGCTCACACTGAGAACCTTGTCCGCTTCTTTGCCCGCGACCACAACCCGCTGCTCGAGCTTGTGAACATTATCGGCAAGTTCGTCAATCTGAAACTCGAGTGATGACTGGATACTGCGTAATCTTGATTCTGTCTGTGACCGAGCAGCATGGAACGATGCTTTCTCATCTGCAAGGAAGCCTCTGATTTTGCCTTCATCTGAGTCTAAGAGATCAAAATCGGGCAGAACAATAGGTCCGATCTCATCTTCGGGGAAAAGAGGTGGTTGTTCCGGTGGGGGTTTTCGTATTGCTTGCCATGCTCTCTTCTCATCTTGTAATCTATGAACGAGGTTAGTTCCAATATCAGTCAGTTGACTAAATAGATATACCTCTTGATGTTGATTTCAAGCTGAGTCAATTTCTCGTCCAACTCCATGTTTCTAGGATTGGGTTTCAGCACAACAGGGGCTTTCGGGGCATCGTCTTCTCGGCTAAACCAGTCTGAAAACTCGGATCTGGCCGCAAAGTCTTTCAATAGTTGATCCTGAATGGCACGGGCTATTTGTAGTCAGTATTCAAGCACGACATGCGCTATCCGAAAATAGTACTCACCACCGAGAATGGCGTTAGAATTCGGTGTGCCATGAGGAGGCTTCCCTGACAGCGCGCGCTCGCCACACCATGTTAGCAATTGCTTCATACGTCGAGGTTCTGTCAAGCCTTCGGCTTCAATGTGTTTATAGAAATCCGCTGGGTTGACCTCTCGATGAGGTATTGCTGTTTGTCCACTCTCGATTAAAGAGCTCGCCCTTCTTCCACGGTTACCAAGGCTGCTCCGCCTGTTGGAATTGCCCCCTTTCTTTCGCATCTCTTTGTTCCGGTTAATAATGGGCGTGTCGCTCATAGGCAGGGCGATCGTGGCCGACTGCGCAGGCAGTTCGCGTTGCGGTGACTTGTCCCAGTCCGGGGGCGGTCGAGTAGACTTTGCACGGGCCCCCCGTTTCTTGGATGCTCCATTGACACGGGGAGCTGGTGCCGGTTCAGGTACTACCTCTGGTTGGGGCCTGGGATCGGGTTCCGGTGCTGACGATGCTTGAGGAACGACTTCATCCTGGGAATCCCCCGACCTTCGTGTGCTCCTCCTGGTCGATGGTCTTTTAGGGACATTAATTTGTCGCCCTTCCGACGCGTCAACACTCACTTTTCGTCTACTACTCTTCCTTGTCGCAGGTTTCGTCGTAGCGTTCATTTCGTTCTCTGCAGGCGCCTCCTCCACAATGGTTCCATTTGTTGTCGGCACCTTAGCAGCGCGTTGCTTCGGAGGTCTTCCCTTGACATTTTTCTTCACTGGCTCTGCCTGTGGCTCTGGCTCTGGTTTTGATTCATTTGGCTTATCCGTCTTAACTCGTTTCGATTTTCGAACAAATGCGAAATCATCGTCATGCTCATAATCTGTCGCCGCCGCTGCATTTTGGCGGTCAGCGCGTCGTCTCTTATGAATGCCATCGCCTTCGTCATCAGTCGACTTACCAGCGAGACGCTTGCTCAATCGTCTCCCGTGCTCGTTGCTCATGCTAATTACTTGAAGCGGCCGCCGAGTCGTCACCAGAGTCGTCATGGGTGGCGCATTCGGGACCGTCGATGATGCGAGTTTTTTGATTATGGGGTCGTGATGCTGGGGAGTTGTCGGTGCGGTGCGGCACTGATTGGAGGTGAAACTGTCGCGCAGGGTCGAAGAGGCGCGTCGCGTCGCGATTCACGTGTACTGGCTGCTGAAAAACGCTGTATAAAAGACTCAGGTGCTATCGAAATGCAATTCGTGACGACTTGATCCGTTTATGGCTTCATAGATGGTGATGGGTGGTTCGCGACGTGGGTGTGACTGTTTAATCGCATCGCCTTGTTTACATGAGAGATGATTTAGTTGTCCAACGCTAAACCCAATTGAACTGCTATCAGACCCCACCTTGAAATCCTTCTTACCCAGAGGTTCACCATGAGCCAGTGGAGCAAATTCAAATAACGTCAATGCCGACTCGGACAGCTTGGTACGACGGCCATGAATTATGAAGCTGGCTCTACGTTCCAGATCTGGATAAGAAACATGTCAAAAATGACCGTGCCGCCACTAGCCAGCATCTTCAAAAAAAAAGTCTCCAGAACCCAATTAGCTTCTAGAAACTAATTGAGTGCTGCTGCTACCTACGCGTCAAACAAATACCATCAAATCACCGGTGAAAAGACGTTATAATATATACTCTTCGTGTTTCATAGTGCAACTATCGTTCATTTCAACCGTAGCTTTTGTTGCTTGCAGCTACATATATAATCACAAACCAAAACACCAAAGAATTTGATCTCCAGGAGCCGAATTCCCCAAAACGCCCTCCACCCAAGTTGGCAAAACGGTCAACCTGGCCAAACACCTTTTTGAACTGCGCGTTCCGTGTACCTTGGGAAATACTTTACGTACAAGTTAAAAGTTGTAACGGCGCTGCCTCTAGTAAGAAACGCTCAAGAGAGAGCGGCCTCTTCGCGCAAAACAAGAGCGTCGAGTCATCTCCAAGTGAAGCTCGACAAACTCCTAGTCTCAGACCTTGCCTCCGTCTGGATGCTATGTTGCCTCCAATCAAATGTTGTACAGCTCAAATGTGAAATGAAGTTGTGAGCCGATAGGCTTCCGGTGGAATAAACCTAAGCCTTGTATATGCATATAATAAATAATTACCTCGGTGAGGTCGAATGGTGTCGTGATTGAGGAAAGAAAGGGTCGTCAAGTCCATGCATTATGTGGTTCGATGGAGAAGCGTGGTTAAGTTGCTCAACCTTGACAAACTGTCCCAACTGGGGCTGTAACTCGTCCTATGAGAAACGCCGCTGGACACCCTGGCCAGCCATAACTTGCTGGTTTGGCATAGGTGCTGCCATGCCATAAGGGTTAATCTGAGGGTTGAAAGGCTCAACAACCTGGGACAGAAAAGCACCATGTATTCCCTGCTGCTGAGTAACTGGGCAGTCCTTGTGGGCAAGAAGAAGCGTCTTCAAATTGACGACTTCTTCTCTGAGTTGTGTTATCTGCGCCGTCAAGGCGTCGTTCTCTGTACTGAACATTTCGACCTTGGTCTGTAAGTTAGCCAACCATTGCTTCTTTCTCTGGCGGCATTTAAGAGCAGCGACACTGTAGGATAATTAGTGACAACGAATAATAAGTGATACTATCAAATACATACCGGTTGCGTTCAAGGAAGTTCTTGCGTTTCTCCTCGTCAGTCATCTTAGACTTGGAGCCACCATCTTCAAATTTCATCTTGGATTCGTCATCAGACATATCCATATCCATAGGCATGGAATGGTTAGCCTTGGACTTCTTATTAGCAGGAGCTTTTGTGGGAGGCTCATCCGCCTTCCTTCGCCCGTTCGTCGCGGGGGGGTTCTTTTTGCCCCGGCCACGAGTATGAGGTCGTGCCTGTTCACTCTCATCCGACATCATGCTTCCTTCGCTCATACCACGAGCTGAGCCAATAGAGCCGCCGTTAATACTGGACATTTGAGGTGAAGTATTCATATTCTGAGGCGCAACAGGGGCAGGGTGAGCGTGACCAGGTGCAGCTGACGTCGCAGCGAATTGGTTCGCGTTTTGAGCTCCGTTTCGACCCTGTGCCAGCATGAAAAGGCCGTTTGCAGCGTCGTTATCGTGAGGATCGAAGGGCCCGGACGCAGGCTTCGCTTCAGACTTATTGGTTGAAGCACCGTTGGGCATTTCTTGGGGTTGGGAAGTGACAGAAGGCTGTTGGGGTTGCTGTGCTTGTGAAGTTTGCTGGGCTTGAGTACGTGGAGCAGCGCCGTTTTGATCACGTTTAGCTGCAGCACTCATCGCAGTGCGATGAAAATCGAGAGTGCTAGGTGTTGCTCCGCCGCTAGCAAGCTGAGCGAAGAGTGCTTGGGAGTTGGGACTAGGGGCAGGGAACATGGAGCCACTGCCACCTGGTGTCAAACCCGTCCTCAAGGAGGATTCGTTAGGAGTAGGAAATCCGCCACGAAGATGATGTGTATCGCCAAAATAATCATTAGCCGGACCAGAAAGCATTGCCGGACTCAAAGGGCCAGTACGTAGAGAGCCTCCTCCCCAATTGAATGGTGTCGCGTTGCTACCAGGCAGAAGAGAGGACGGTGATGTCAATGCAGCGACTGAAGGTAATTTTGTTCCCCCTGGTGTCTCTGGAGCGCCCCCGAAGGACTGCTCGAATGGATTGGGCTCCAGACTGAGAGATCCGCCGGCCTGAACCGCAAAATAGTCGGGGGTGTTGCCTTGTTGACCAGGTCGAGGAGGAGGGGCAAGGGGTTTGGCTTGTTCGGCATTGGCAGCCTCTAATTTCACGGGAGGATCGGCTGCCTTCGTGTCGGTCGTGGTTTCTGCGACGAGGCAAGATGTAAGCAAGCGTTACAGTCAATCAAAGGAAGGGGCCTTGGTTTGACGATGACGGAGGACAAGAGACGGAGAAGGAAAAGCGATGACGGAAGTGGACAGAGATGAGGATAGAGAGGGATGGTCGATGCCAATGACAAGCATACGTCATGCAACAGGATAGGTAAGGCAGAAGACATGTAGGTGTAAAGTCGACGTTGTGATAGACAAGAGGAAGGGAAATTCAAGAACATACCAGGCCGAGCAGGAGAGCTGTTGGATTGCTTGGGGGACTTCGACTCACCTCCAGCAGAGGCTTCAGTTGTAGTCCCCATGATGACGATGATGTATTATATCTGGGGCTGGCGGCAAGGTTGAACAGTGCTGGCTGGATTGGAAGTGTGGGGTGGGTGGCAGTAGAGCACCGAAGATGGAGGAAGACGAAAAAGTCAAATGAGGTCAGAGGCGAAGAAGAACAGAATAGCAGCGTGGCAGCCGTCTGAGACTCTACTATAGGACGGCACGCTTTTAAGACTTGGAACCAGGGGCGATGACCGCTTTTCGACAAGTCAATAGCGCAGACAGCGCACAGCATACGCTCTGAAACCTCTTCAATAGGGAATGCGGTCCTAAAAGCTCGAGCGTGGATGTGAGAGTGTAATTTGCTTATACTCGACACTCGACGTCAACGAGACAGAAACGGGAGTGAAGAGGCGCGCGCGTGTCTCTTCTGTGGACAGAGACAGACGATGTACTAAGCGAAAGATTGGTTAAGAAAAGGGATAAGGATGAACAGGCGCGAAAGGCGTTCGTGGTGGAGTTGAGGCTCGTGCCTATCGAAGCAAAACACACATACACACACAAAAAAAAAGGATAGGTTAGATTTGCGCCGTGTTTCGAGGAGCGACAAAGCGGGCGTTGCTTTGCTTGCGGGATTGCGTCGATGGACGAGGATTGTGAAAGGATTAGATTGAGAAAAGACGTCAGAGATGACGTTGTGGGCAGCGAGGAAAAGAAGGCGCAGGAAAAAAAGACGGCGGCGGCGGCTGGGCTCCTGAAAGCAACTCAAGAAGGCCGGGGGGCGAAAAAGTAAGGGAAAGGACTTGGGGACTAGGCCGGCTGACAAAACCGACAGGCACTGGCCTCGCGCCTGGGTACTGGATACACCCTAGGCTTTCTGGCTTACACACTGTAGGCACTGTATTTGATTGCATCGTTCGACCCTCCCCTCCAAAAGGTCCGGGGAACCAACCAGGCGAGTGCGTCTTGGGCGAATCACTTTGGTTGAGTTGCAAGGGGGACAGGGGGCCAACGTTTCACTGATTAGTAGAAACGCAGCAGTAATCTGTAAACAGAAGTGCCATAGAAGGACGCCAGAATGAAAGAAAATCGATCGTGATGGCCGAGCATCATCCCACGAATCGGTGATTGCATCTTAATGCCGCCGAGCTCTCCCCGCGTTATGTGGTTAAGCCATAAGTTATAATGGCATTCTACAGGTAAATCCTCTTTGTCACTCCTCATGGCTTGGAAATGCCGGCGAAACAATCTTTCAAATAGACTCAACGTTAGAAGTCGTAATAATTACATACTTTTTCCAAGGATGGGTCCAAATCATGAAATGAGATAACCAGCTTCCAACACTGTGCGGATGCAAGACGTGCTAGCATTTTCTGTGTCTCCACACCCCATTTCCAGAGGAGCCAGTAAAGCAAGTGGACACTTGGACCGGAGCATCACCGTCATTCCCACCTTATTCAATCCAATTGGCGCATCCTTGTGTGATGACGCAAGGAGTGGCCTCGTCAAGCTCATCTTGACAACAGCAATAATTCCTTCACCACCCTCAATCTTGGAAATCTCGCGACTGGATCCGTTTTCAGTTCCCTGACTAATAACCCCGAATACTGTCTCAATCTTGATTGAGATTTTAGATTTGTTAGATTTATACTGAGATTGGTTACCCAAGAGGCAAGCTTGAAGCCCTATGCTGCTGATTGAAAAGCTCCGTGCTCTTGGAACTCTGGACATATTCCAGTCCGGGGCACGCTCCCACCCTTGTCTGGACTTCATTCTGGAATCCAAGGTTACAAAGTCACGTTTCTGTATCAGATCTTTGCTGTTGGCTGGTACTGACCCCATGAGTCTCTCTCAAGTCTGCAACATTCTACCTTTTGAGTACTCCAAACCCCTCACGGCTTTCATGGATTTATAAGTCGGAAGCGTCGTTGAGGGATCGACGTTGGTTGTAACACACCCCCTAAACTCTACAACACACACCTAACTTGCGAAGAGGACTGGCAGTCTTGACCTAGCGGACCTGTTGACGGATTGTCGCGAGCCTCTTCTGACCAGACGGGCTCTTGTTCGTGTCCTTGTCTAACTCAATCAACACCCAGCTTACAGGACCATTGCCTGTCATCCACTCTGAAGCCCCTTTCTTTGCCAGGGGCGAATTGGCAAGGAACTTGGACATTCAGATTGACACTGAAGCTTTCGCTAGGCGACGTTCCACCTTAGAAATCAAGGCTGCACGCTAATGGCATGACCCCCTGGACTGAGTTGGGTCCTCAGTCCACTCTGGCCATTCACAAACAATATCGCGTTGTATTCGCGCACGAGTGTGTGTTGTCCTGTGAAATCGTCTGTGTCCAGTAGTATTCTTGCATCACGACAAACTCTGATGGCGTTCGAGTTTTCGGGGAGATGCAAGAAGTGCCTTCGGCATTTTTGTGGGGGGTTATCTGAGCACTTGGCTGGCGATAGGCTTCAAAGAGACAAGAGCAGGCGTGATAACAAATCCCATCATGCAAAACCTGGCGTACGGAGGGGAAGAAAGATAATTGTGTCACCTTGAAGTCGGACACGCTCGAGGACTAAACACTGTGCCAGGAACTCGTACAGCAGTTATTCGGGCGCCATATGACTTGTCCATGACGTCAGCTCTTTTGGCCATTCACAATTAATAAGACATCGGAGTTATCAGATACTCAACGGCTTCGTTCCTATCAGTGTTGGTTGCATTCACGCATTTAAGCCAAACAAATCTTTAAAGGCAAAATAATAGGCACTGGGCATCTGCGTCGTCAACAAGCTCGAGCACTCACTTCTATAGACTTCTCCACGTTCTTTTTGACAACAGGAGATATATTCGTCTGTTCCCTACTCACCCGCAGTTAGACCAACATGTTGACATGTTAAGGAATGCTTTGTAAGCCTCCGTTGCTGTTGAGTTGCATTTGGACTTTCCCCCATCCTATTCAAGATTGGTTGTTCTAGGACCTGGGTTTCATTGAAGCCTCGCGGCCGGGCACTATCTTGCATTTCTCGACTTCCATTTCCAGCTTTTCCACAACCCCCAACACTAAAGCTCCAGCCGCCTCCATAAGCTAGCACTGGCGCCGATGCGCCTGCCAGGGTCAGAGAAACGCTGGATCAGAGCAGTGTGTACTTGCTTCTCGTTCTCAACTAGCCTGCAATACCTAGTAGCAACGAACATACAGACTTAGTTTATCCATACAATGGGAATGCCCTCATGCATTCCATGCAATTCATCGGCCCATGCAAGGGCCATGAAAAGACACGCAAGTGTGGAGTCATGTCGCAAACGCAGCCTGGATGAGTTCACTCAAGTGAGACTTGCAGATAACCAAAACAGCCCTGTCACTTCGGAAACTTGAATCTGAGCCAGTAATTGATATATTTACATGTATCTCAAACTGGATCTGTAACTCTAACCAAAATTCCGGTAAAGGTTGAGGTCGGAAACTCCGGGTACGCAGCAGAGCCGCTTCCACAACTCTAATTTGATAGCCCATGTCCTTACCATGACGTTTAAGTGGACTCGGCCGAGCCAAGCACCAACCATTTCAGCAACACACCAGCATCTCGTGCTTCGCCAACTCTCAAGGGCTTCGTCTTGGATCAGCCTAGCTTCGCGAATTGTTATTTCCCTAATAATTCTACAACTACAAACTAGATGGCCATGGAACAAATGTTCCGTCGTCACACTCTGCCCGTCAGACCGTCAGGGGACTGGGTCTACTGACCGCCCTTAGAGTGTTCCGTCTCACAAGGCGATCGGCAATTTGGTTATAATCGAGATCCGGATGGACTGTTGGGATATGATCGACATTGTGCCTTACATTCAATGTTGGGTTATTCTCCTACTTGCCAAGCCTCAACTGGCTCTGCATTAAGTAGGCATGTTGCTTAGCATACACACGTCCATATATAGTAACTCTGCTGTGATTATGACGTATGGCGGCCGCCACGATTCTTTTCAATACCTACCTTCGCTTGATCCAATGCCTAGGTAGTACCTACTAACCCTGAAGGACTACAAGTATGAAGCTGGTTACCCTATATAATGACTTTCCAATCTGAATTTGCAACTGTAGGAGGCAGGAGACAACATAGCTATTATGTCATTAATTGACTTCAATACCTTAGTTTGATTTCTCGCCTGTTGTTCTATTGTGCTTCCCAGGCATCCACGGAGAAAGTAGGATGCACAAACATCCTCTACTATGTGTATTGCAGTATAGCATAAAGTTCCGGGTCAAGGTGTAAAGGCCGATTAACATGGTGACAGTGCTCACCACAATGCCAGCCTACTGAGTATAAGGCTAAATATTCAATTTGCTTTTTAACTGGTAGTATAGGTAAGTAGTAGGTAGTTACAATGTATATACAGTTGGACCTGTATATTTAGGTAGTGACAGGCCTAGAACATTGCCGAGACGGTTATGACATTTTCTCTATCCTTCTTGAAATATTAGTAGATCTTCAGCAGTAGGGCTGAGGTACGCCACGTCTTTATTCTCGTGTTATTTCCCACCACAGTTCACAACAGCTGTCCATTAGTCAACTCAGCCGTAGCCATCAAACCGCCGAGCCCTTTAAATGACAACATCGTCAGGTCCTGCCACAGCTGGGCTGTATTCATACCCATGCCGAATCCAAGATAACACATTCGCCGTCAACATCCACGCAACCATTAAACAATTTGAAAATAGGTACTGGTGCCAGCTATTTTCCGAAGAATCCATGAAGCTGGAGGGATGCACAGACAGTCTCCCATTATCGGGGGCCCATGGGGCACCATTGCTGTCAATAACCCCGCAAAGCACGAACTGCCACATAGTTTCGACCTGAATATGTGAACATATCGCAGCAAGCTTGTATCATCAGAGTAGACACAATATCGCGATCAGAAACGTTGATTCCCAGTTTCCATGGCAGCTTTGACTGATGCATTTCATCTGAGTAATGAACACCTAATATAATAAAGTATGTCCGACTTATAGCCCTTCCACAGTATGACACAGACAAATAACTTGAAATCCTTTGTTGCATTTGAGAAAATGCGAACATCAATCAGCCACCAGGATATGGGAATATCTCCCAGTGAACACAATCCCAGTGCCTAAATGAATGGGTCTCTATGAGATGAAGATACCTGATATCACAGCATCGTAACCATTTAAAGCATGTCACGAAAACATTTGCTGTGTGGCCAAGGCGACTGATATTCACGATTGCGACCACACGCCTGATTGGGCTTTTACGTGGATGCATCGATTAGTTACTTCCAACGGCCAACCTCTGACGAAATCGCTTCCTGCATCACCCCTTTTTTACTACCTCATTTCATCCGTTAAATACCGTTCACCAACTATACGCATCAAAATCGCAGAAGAGGCTGCTTTTCAGGACAGGTTCATCCCATGAATGGTGCTTACCACCCGTCGTTGCCACCAGTGTTCTGGTTGTCGTAACCATCACCACCTCCCACGGCGCCAGCGTTGCCCCAGTCACCGCCCCCATCACCGTCACCAGCAACGCCGAAGCCGTCAGCCTCATCGACAGGAGGGACCTTGCATCGAACTTTGGTGTGGCCGTACTCCTGACAGTTGGAGCATTGAACCTTACTCCCTGGACACTAGTCAGTTACGATTACGACAATAGACAACGCAAGTAACTCACAATCCTTCGGCTCAGGACACTCCCTGCTGAAGTGTCCTTGCTTCTCACAGTTGCGGCAGGTCACAGTGGACATGTCTCGCGGCTGGTCGCAGTCTTTCGAGATATGACCCTCCTGACCACAGTTGCGGCAAGCGCGGCTGCCACCGCCTTGAGGACAATCTTTGGCAAAGTGACCCACTACAACAGTTAGAATAATCCCAGTGCAAACGTATCAGATAAACTCACTCTCGTTGCACTTGCGGCATTCAACATTGGCAGGGTTGGGAGGTTCTTCACACTCAGCAGCCCGGTGACCAGATTTGCTAGTGCTGTCAGTTCACAGTTCCAGATTCTTTGTTCAAAGCTTACCCGCAATTCTTGCAAGCATTCTTGTCCACGCGTGGCTCAGGGCCTAATGGATTAGTATCATGTTCAGTTGCCGGACTGCCAATAGGTTGACTCACAATCTCTGACTCTATGGCCATCTGCGCCGCAGTTGAAGCAGGAGATCTTGGCCGCATCACTGCGCTCCGTCTTCTCCTGAGTACAAAACTTGGAGATGTGTCCAAGCTCCTTGCAGTTCAGGCAAAGAGGAACACCTCGATCAACGACTTCGCCAGCGTCGTCCAGACGAGAGAGAAGCTCATCGCGGCTCTTGGGCCATCCTTCAAGCTCACGAGGACGATCTGCCTGCTCGACAAAGCGATAAGAAATGGTATATTTCTTGTCGATATGGCCCTGGAGATCCATGTTGGTGAAAACTTGGATGAGAGATCGCTCAGTAGGAATGAGCCAGAGACCAATGCCTTGGTCGATCAAAGCTTCCTGGAGCTGGCGATAGGTAATGTCGCCATCCACTGCCTTGATGTACTCCTGAACAGCCTCCTTCGCGTCATCAACGTCTCGGTCAATGGCGGCCTGTTTGATTTTGTTCCAGGCGTCATCGGCACTGACATCTGCGACGTGGTCGCGGTTAATCTTGCGAGGCTTTTCGCAATTCTTGCGCATATGGCCTGGACATATGAGTTTAGAGCATCACGCAGCAATGGAAGAAACTGACCTTCGTCACCACAGTTCTCGCAAATCATGGGAGGCTTGTCGGGGCACTCCTTGATCATATGACCGGGCTGCTTACAGAAGCGGCAGGTCATCTCCTGGGGGTTGGGACACTCAGCGCGGCGGTGACTGAACCTGTTAGATGATGTTATCCCCAGGAAGTTGGTTCTTACCCAGTCTCGCCACAGCCGAAGCACTTCTCATCACCCGTGGGCTTTTCGCCTGCAAAGCCATCGACATCGTCAAAACCATCGTTACCGAAGCCAGCGTTGTTGTTGGGTGTGTTTCTAGGAAGGTCAATATATCGGGTTCCAGAAAAACACAATTGAGAGCACATACTCAGTTTGACCACTGTTGGCCCAGTTCTCTTGCTCAAGTGTGTTCGGATGGGCCGAACCACCCTGATCGTTGTTCCAGTCCGACATGATGGAAGGCGATCGTCAGCTCGAGTCTAAACGCGATTGCTACTATACGTGAGTAGAAATGAAGCGAATGTTTAGAAACGACAAATGCAGAAGAAAACGAAGTGATAAAGGCTCCCCTAGCTTCCGAGAAGGGAGAAAATAACATTGGACACGGATGCTAATAGCAAGCAGCTGCAGCGATTCCTGAGATGAGAGGCAGAAAGCGGAAAAGTGGCCGACGAGCACTGCGAAACGTGAAATAGCCACGAAGCCAAGCAGCAGAACTTCTCACGGCGGTTCTAATGACAGGGAATTTTGATGAATAGAAAACATATGAGATGAGACAGGTAGAAAGCTGAGCTTCTACGTACCTTGAGGATTGAGGATTGTCTGACTAGGTACAGGTACGAACAGAAGCGTCGACCGGCAAAGACAACAGCAAGTTGTTTCTCAGCACGAGGGCACTCAGAGTTGAAAAGAGTAGAAAGAAAACAGAGCCTTCTCTCAAAGATATCTCTCAAAGGCAAGCGCAAGGATCCTGTGCCTTCTTATGCGGATGAGAGATGTCGAGGAATGCAAGTGCGGTTGAGGAAGGAATGAAGGAGGAAGGAAGACGAAGAAGAAGAAGAAGAGGGACGAGGAAAGAAGAGCAGGATAGAAGAAGGCAATGAATCACTGTTGCCTGGGGCAAGCACTTATCAGAAACACACGTTTGTTTATTCTGTGATGCGATGAAACCAAGAAGGAGAAATTAAATGTGCCGGCCACTGACAGCTGCAAGCACTGGCAATCACTTGACTGCAGAAAAGGCACCGAAGCACCGGAATACTGCAGACCTTGATATAGGCTATAGATAGGAGGAAGAGCATACGATGATAACAATATGAAAAATGGACTCCTGTCAATATTCTATTACCTAGTATCTAGGTACCCAGTAGTTAGATTCTACTCAGAAACGCCTGTCACTTGTGTGGTATCCCAGTGAGAGTAAGAGAATATACCGGTGACGCACAAATACTAATCGACTCATACTACTAAAGGAAAGTTGAGCTATTCTTCTTGCTGCTATAATATGAATCAAACGCTAGAAATCAAGACATTGTCACACCCAGATTGTGTAACACGAGATCGAATCAAGTTATATATTCAATCAATGACCCGTTACGAACGACCGAGGTACTATACGGGACTGAAAACTACAACTCAGAACGCTTTGAGTACAAAAGATCAGGTGAGATTTGCGCTATGTCAAAATTGCTGTGCAACACCAGAAACATGCCTTGTCCGCAAAACACCATGCAGTCACTTTGAGCCTCACAATCATGAAGAGGAGTAAACTCATAAGCCCTCCAACGTTTAATACCCCAGAAAAAAGACTCTCCACAATTCCACATGAAACGGGAGGCTACGAAGACACGACCTGAAAGCCGGGATCGCGGCTCCCACGCCCGTGTCATCCGCTCACGAGATTGAGCCAGGAGCACAGTCACAACCTATGGCAACGGCGCATATCAAAACCAAACAACAATCGTACTGATCGGGATTGGTCCGACATCGCCCACCGCCCGTTCCCGACCCGTACTGTAGGTAGGTAGTTCCGAGCCGTCAACTCCCCACCCTTGGCTCGGATTACCAATGATCATATGTCAGCTACTCGTTGTTGCTCCTGTACCTCGAATTGAAGTGTGGAAGAAAAGAAGAGTTCGAAACCAAACAGGGGCGACAAAGGCCGAGTCGTATGGTTTGACAGGGAATTCTTAGCCATCCAAGACCACAAATCTTTTGCATCTCCGGGAAATGCAAACGGAAACAGCAAACACCAATTCTTAGAGGTTCCTTCGTTATCAACTTATCAGCTACAACTGATTGTGACTGCATGATTGCAAAGCCGTTCCTAGTATGATGGGCTCCCGTAACGACCTTTTAATTCGATAAAACTACTCGGCGTCTCCGCAGTCGGAATAAGGGCCCTTTCGAAGAAGCCAAAAGCCCCCCGCCGTGGAAAAGCAGAAAAATGACCCCGCAACCCTGATATGAGATGCAGTACCGTTCATCTGATAGTCAGTTCACACGGTATAGTCCTTAGTATGCTAGGGCATATTGCACAGTTCATGTTGGCCGTGCACTGTACGGCCGTTCTTTGACTAATCCAGGACACCAGCGACCGCCGAGTCAAAAAGTCTGGGTCTAACATCACCTTGGAGATCTTAAAAACGTCCTATCCCTCATCTCTCCCTACCTACTCTCTTGTTCCCTCCTTCTTATTGATTTTGCCTCTCTGCTGTGTATTCGTTCGCTATGGCGCCCGCGACCCTCATGATCGATCCCAATGACGACTTCGTCATGCCTGTCGCAAAGTCTGTCCAATCTACCTCGCCACCCAAGCGAACCCTTCTACTGGCGCCTCCTTCTCTTGCTTCTAATTCCGATGCCCTCACGTCCGTCCTCGCCGATTATGATCGCTCCGTCACCGATCTCCAGATGCTTGACCGTCTCTCCTTGGGATTGGTCACACTACCTCCTTCCACCTACGATCTTGTCTTGGTCTTATCCGATGCCTCTTCTATGCTGGGCGAATCCCTCGCTTTGATGAACCGAACTGTCCTTGGTCCTGTCGCTGAGTCCCTCAAGCCTAGTGGTCGCCTACAGTCTCAAGATGGCAACAGCCTAGAGGAGTCCACCTTGTCAAAGGAAGCGGTTTTGGCCGGGTTGATATCATCGCGGGGTGGGTTTGAGAAACCCGACTACGGTGAGAATGACGGAGCCGTTACTCTGAAGTTTGGCAAGAAGAAACCCCAGCCCGCTCCTCTCGCAGATGGCTCTGTTCCTCTCAATCTGAAGAGGAAGCCTACTCAGGCGAAATCGAAAACAGTGGTCCCAGCCGGCGTCGGCTTCATCGATCTTGAGGACGACCTTGACGACGACGACCTAATTGATGAGGATACTCTCATGACTGAAGCGGATCTCGCGAGACCCATCAATATCCGTAGGTAACCCCTGCAAGTGCTTCTGTAGTCGAATACGATCCTGACAACATACTAGCTACCGAATGTCAGCCCAAGGCTGGCAAACGCCGTCGGGCCTGCAAGGACTGCACTTGTGGTTTGGCCGAGCGTCTTGCTGCCGAGGACGCCGACAAACGCGCAACCGCCGACAAAAAACTTGAAAGCATTAAGCTGGCAACAGACGATCTGGCCGAGATCGACTTCACCGTGCAAGGTAAGGTCGGCTCATGCGGCAACTGTTCCCTTGGCGACGCTTTCCGTTGTGACGGATGCCCTTATATTGGCCTTCCTCCCTTCAAGCCAGGTGAAGAAGTTCGCTTGCTCAACAACGATGTGCAACTCTAAACTTCGACTTATACAATATTTCTCTCTTAATGGACAACGACGGCGGAGCACTGCAGGCGTAAATACGACCTTTACTTCATAGGTGGATTGTTTACTTTGGAACATGGAACACGATACACAGGCTACAAGTCACAAGGATCTCGGGGCAAGGTTTCACGGAGGGCTCTGATGTAGATACGGAGTTTGTCGGCGTAGGATTACCAACTTAGATGATGACAAAATTGACTTCTTTCACGATAACGAATATAAGAAGAACGCCAGACCTCCCAATTGTGACACAACCAACCACTTTATGCAAAAGAACCAACGCGCCAGCTAAATTATACAACAGGATGAATCTTGTCCAGGTAGGAACAAGGCCCATCTATGACCTCTGGCTTTCCATTATTCGGCGTACTTGGTGACAAACTTTTCGCTGCTGTCATGATTCGCTGGAAACCTAGCACTGTTGCTGGTTCCCGGTGTTGTTACATGCAAATCGTCTAGTTCGCTTTCATCAAAAGCCGCCGACTCAAGATCACCGGGCTGTGACTTGGCTCGATGGCCGTTGGGTCGGCTGGAAAGATCGTGATCAGCCAAAGCAGAATAAGCAGCGCCCCTGCGACGTTCTCGCCAGATCCAGTATCCCCATACGATGACACCGATGACGACGATGACCAGAACAATTTCGCCAGACTTGTAGTATGCTGCCCACTTGGCCTCATCCAACTGCTTTTGGTGTTCCTCATCAGCGGTCTTGGTACTGTTCTTAGCATCGCCAACACTGGTCTTGGGCCCCTTCTCGCCATCGATGCGACTGTCAGCAGGGTCGCCACCAACTCTGCTGATATCAACGCCCATGAAGCGGTCCAGCATATCTCGACTTCGTCGTGGAAGGTCGAAAGGGACCATGTGGGAAGAGTTATAGACAAGAACATATGTTAAGTTCCGGGCCTCTTGCCAGAAACCAGCTACCTCGTCCTCAAAAGTCCAATCACGCCGGGGAGCCCAGTTACCGGGTGTTACTTCGAAACCCTTCCCACCGTTCCACTCCATTTTGCTAATCATGTTTTCGGTTCCAACGTGGTTGCAAATGAGGTCTTCAGCTCCGGAGAAGAGCATAATGGGGACTTCCTTAAGGAGAGCGGGCAAGAGATCAACCGAGGGTTTAGACTTCCTTGCATTGAAGGCGCCTCCAACAGCGCCGTTACACTCGGTCCAACCGACAGATTTCTTAATGCCATCGACGTGAAGGGCTTTCGTAACCTCGGGTTTTCGCAAGTAAGGAGTTAGGTGCACGAGATCCGGAGGCCAGTTCATGCCACAGCTGGGGTACGAGTCCTTCAGTCGTACATCATACATGTTAACGCATGCATTATCGCCGTCACCGTTCTTGGTTAGCCTGAGCATGTTTGACAAGATAGCTTCGCATTCGCCGTAATCCACATGGCCAACATCCGAGGCCATCATTCTTTCACAATTGCGCAGATCGCCTTGCAGTTGCTTGTGCTCGTCGGAATCCTTCTTGATCAGACCCTTCTGAATGGCGTATGTAATATAAGCGGGATACTGCTCGATTGGGTCGATCCAGCCATTGCCGATCAACAGCCCTTTCAGGTTCCATGGGGTAGTAGGGTTCTTCGTATTGCGATCAAGAATAGCCCTGGCAATGTAGGGGATATGCTGTCCGGCGTAAGACTCGCCAGCGATGTATATCTGCGTTGTTCTTAGCGAATTGAAATGCCCATGAGGAAGAGCTTGCTCACATCGTCGCGGTCATACTGGGGAAAGAGAGCGAACCACTTCTCAAGGAATTTGACAAATTGATCCGCCATTTCCCTAAGTTCGTGTATATAGTTATTGGTGTCGACCGAGCTGAAGCCGGTTCCTACAGGGTTATCCACAAACAGCAAGTTGGCGAATTCGTTCCACGAGCCATTGTTGTAGACCAAATGGTCTTGATCCTTGAGCCGGTAAGGGCCAATTTCCATCATGGAGCCATCTTCTGAACTGCAGCCTGGTCCCCCGTTGATCCAAATAACAGTCCGTTGTCTATCGGCGATGTGTTGGTTCTCAAAATGCCAAAAGAACAAGTTCCCGTGCGTATCTGGGGTGACTTCGATGTGACTAAAAGGCACGCAGGGCGTCAGTAAACCTGGAGCACAGTGAGGAAACGGTTTGTCTAACCCAGCATGCATCTTGACATCGGGCCCATCGGTGGGCAAGCCCGGAAGATCGCGAACATAGTAGTCAGCAGCTGCAGCTTTTGTTGTGGCCGCATCGTTCACAGCGATGGCTAAAGCTGGTGCGAGGCAGAAGGAGACAAGGGCGGCCCATCGCCTCGGAGACGGAATCATGGATTTAAGGACCATGATGAAGTTGCGGGCGAAGGACGCCGCGGATAATGTTAAAAGAACACAGAAAGGAAGGGTGAGTACTTAAATGACAACGGATTATGAAGATTAAACAGACAAAGAATTGGAGGTCCTCCTCGACGACGACATAGAAAGCAATCAGAGTTGCTGTTGGAATGAAGGTGCCTTGCTTGATAAAGGGACAATCCAATACTTGGGACCTAGTGCAGGAGAGATGAGGTGGCCCCTCGGGACGGGTTCTAGGGGGGGCGATGCTGTAGCTGGTCGCAGCCGTGGCTTGGCGCTTTAATTCTGGTTGCAGTGGATGAGGTCGGTAGGTAAGGTAGGGAGGTAATTCCTCCGGACAAGGGTCCACTGGCATTTGCCTCTAATTTGGGCTACCTAGGTATAGTACTCTAGAGTCTATAGGTACGACGCATTTTCTTCTTCTTCTTTTCATTATCATTTATTTTACTTCGACGTGATCAATAGTAAGCCTTTAATTTCTTTATGGTGCGTGTTGGCGGGCGTGTTCATGTTTGTCTTTTTAGTATCGTGGCGCTGTTGACTTTGCTCCTACTGGTACTCAATAAGAAACAGCTTCGTGAAGGTTGGACACAATACTAACGTAGCACCAACAGGGTGGCACGGGTAACAGTAAACGGTATGAATTATCAATGCATCGACTGCATGACCTCCAATGATCAATCACCACTGGCTTACTCCGCTGATTTATTTTCCGACCTTCTTTCGCGTTTATGATCAACTTCAAATCAATAAGAAGTATTGATGTTCAATATTGGAAGGCGAGAGGAATGAAATAAAAACCTTTTGGTGTATCCACTGACGATCACTATTGCTTCAGGCTACCTGCCTCTTAGCAGGTGTGAACTAAAGGTACCTAACTTCCAAAAGGTAGACAGTTGGATGAGGGAGGTAGGGAGTTTCAAACCCTCTTTAACTGAACCAATCAGAGTCTCCACCACATTCGCTTCTGTAAAGTCTCGTATTCAAGGTGCAACTGAACTTCTATCAATATCAGAAGACATCGATCAATAGCCCAGTCCTTCAGTATTTACCACCATTACTTGCCTAGTGTCCGCGCCACTGGCCTTTACTCAGCGTTGCCCCTCGCCAGAGAACAAAGAAGAAATGGCAGCCTCTGGGAAGACTTTTATTGTCGAGCATCTCGACCCAGAGCTAGGCCCTTGGTCCGAACTCGAGTATCTGGCCATTGCACGCGAGACACAAGCGACTCATGGTTCTTTCATCCTCTCCAGTTTGCCTTCTGCGTTCCAGGTTCCAACAGACCTGGCCAGCAACCCCGCCTTCACTGCTGAGCAGCGTGGTGTTGAGGAGCTCTACGCCGCCAACAAGTCGCGAGTTTGCCTGCTAGATCCATCAGCCGCCAAAGATCTCTCTCCTGAGGATGGTGAGAACTTTGATGCCTTCTTATTTGGAGGTATTCTTGGTACGTAAAAAACATGAGGAATGGCTAACGTACTGTTACTAACGTTTCATGTTTGTGTGATAGGCGATGATCCTCCTCGAGGTTTGTGACTCTCACAAAATGTTTTTTTTATACATTTTAACCGGAGATCTTAGACCGTACTTCGGAGCTTCGAAAGAAGGGCTTTGAAGGTCGCAGACTTGGTCCCAAGCAGATGACAACAGATACGGCCGTCCGGGTTACTCGTATTGTTGTTCAAGACAAGGGTTCGTTATCCGCCTACTGGGCCCCTGTAGTTCGGAAGCTCATGATAACCACCAGTGCCACTTGATCAGGTGCCCTACCTGGACTTCCCTGAGCTCAAATTCAACGAACACGAGAGTACCGAGATGCCCTTCCGATATGTACAGGGTGAAGACGGCAAGCCTATCATGCCCAAGGTTTGTGAATCCGTTTAGCCATGCTCACCAGAACCTAACAGTCTACTCTAGGGCATGGTCGAATTGATCCAAAAAGATGCCGACAAGGCGGTGGATGATCTCTTCTAAACTTATCAAAATAAACCATGTTGTCCACTGACTGAATCCAGTTGCTGGGTACAAAACGGACTATTCTTGCCATCGCCAGGGGCTACCTGAAAATCGCTTCAATAAGTGTGAATCTTCATAACAATACAGTTGGGCTATCAACTAAAGTCTTATGTAATGAACCTAGCCAGATAACTCACCATGTTTACACGCGAGTGAAGACAGCAATAGAAACTCAAATTCTAGCCTCTGAACCACGTATATTACTTTTAGACAGTCTTAAGCTTTGGCTCGCAGTTCACAGTCACCTAGCAATCCCAGGTTCTTCCAGCTCCTGCCTACTGCTTATCTATTTATTTTTCAAATACATAATAGCTCATCAGTTCTTTACTTGCTTCTAATAGTGTCTATATTGACCAGACGTCTTTATGAGTGATACATTTACCCTATCGCAGCCTATTTGACAAAATTACCATACCAAATGAAGAACAAATAAAGCACAAGACAATTGGTACAATTGCCAGGTTTTATGATAGGTATTGGTGTATGGCGTAAAGTTCCTTCTAAGCCGTTCTCAGGCTCTGCTTGGTTCAAGCGAGGGAGATAGGTCTTCCTTCATGCAAATAATTTCATGCAAATAAGCGGAGATGCAACAAACGCAATTGTTTTAATAGTCACTTCAGAGGCTGCAAGCTGTATTGATGCGCCGATAAGTTACGAACAAATTTAAAGTGATTCAATCCTAAACTGAGAGCATGATTCTATTCAGCGTTGCCAAACCCAGATCATTGTTTGATGTGCAAATTCCTCCATGGCGAAGGCTCTTCTCGCAAAGTGTGCCTCGAAACTCGTCAGACCCGTTGCGCATTCTTTTCTGCGGATCCGACGAATTCAGCTGCGCATCTCTGAAAGCTCTTCATGAAGAGCATCGCCACAATAAGAAGCTCGTAGAGTCGTTGGATGTTATGGTTTTGCCGCCAAGACGCATGGGAAGGGGTTTCAAAACACTCAGAGAAGGTATGCCAAATCTATGAGCAAACCACGACGTTTAACTTATATCGCTTTAGTACCTTGTAAGTTGCTGGCAGAAAATTTGAGGTTGAATATTCACCAGCGCAAAACTTTCACAGGATGGGATGTAAGTCTGCGTGCTTCCTCATTAAGCACTTCCTGGGAACTCAATGACTAAAGGCAGTAGCTTCCTGAAGGAACAAATCTTGTGGTAGCAGTGTCCTTCGGACTGTTCGTCCCGCCCAGGATCTTAACTTCGGCCAAATACGGCGGACTGAATGTGCATCCTTCTCTGCTCCCTGAGTAAGTCTCATGCCGCATACTTCCTCCAGAACCCTAAACAAAAAGTAGTCTTCGTGGGCCTGCTCCCATCCACCATGCGATTCTCAAAGGATATGACTACACGGGAATCTCATTACAAACACTAGACCACAGAATGTTCGATCATGGAACTGTATTGTCTCAAACCTCTCGTCCTGGAATACCGATACCTCCAGGCTGCACCGTCCAAGAACTGACAAGCCTCATGGCACCAATTGGAGCGCAAATGTTAATTCAAGGTCTCCGAGATGGAGTCTATTTGCCGCCTCGCCAGAATACAGGATGGAGAGCAGAAGAGCTGAGCGACGAGCAGCTCGCCCACGCGCCCAAGGTCACAAAGGCTGATGGACATATAAAATGGACTAAGTGGACAGGGGATGACATTGTGCGAAGGGTACGAGTTCTCGGGTCTGTATGGACTCATGCTGTCAACAGGAAGGGAGATAAAAAGCGTTTGATTTTCCAAGATGCTGAGACCATATCCTCCAAGGATATCGGGGATCATGGAGCAAAAGTCCGCCTATTTGAGGACACTGAGGTTGTCTTGGAGACTCTGATTTGGGACCAAGGCGATGGCAGCTGTGCTATACGCACTCAGGACGGCAGCGTGATCCGTGTGAAGAAGATTAAGGAGGAAGGGAAATCGCAGCGTGATGCAATGGCGGGACTGAGGGGCTACATTGCTGATGACTAAATAGGCCTAAACTTTGAGATCTATTATATTTATTAACAGTGAAGTCGCGCTTTTTGTCGTGTCATGAGGAAAGGTATGGCTCGTGCCATGGTAGCATAAGTCGTTCAGTTCCGCCTATCCACTTTGTATGACACTTAGAGGGTATCGTTCAACTCATGGTTCCCGTCCAACCACACCACCATGCCAAGTCTCAACGACTCATGCAAGTCTTGTCCGAATCCATTCCGCCCATTTGCAGAGATCTTCCATGTATTCTAGCAGCTTGCCCAAGTCTGCCCGCGTAAGTTCTTTGTCCTTTATTCTACTATCGTCGCCACGAGGAATGACGTTCTCCTCAACAACTTCCACAATTCCATCCTCGAGTACCTTTAAGGTAATATTGGCAGTGGAATTTCGGAATGGGAAGACAACTTGAAGGTGTGGAATCGGATGGACCCAAAGAGTAACGTCAAGCTTGACCTCCGGCACAACAGAGGGATGCTCGTCGGTCACAGAAGCTGATTTCATAAACTCCGCTAACTCATCTCTGGTAGTTAGATTGGATTTCGGCACCGGCGCTGCGGTGTTTCCTTGCTTGGTTAATCTCTCAACTTCGTTCGTCTGTGATCCAAAGCTGTTCTCTAGTAAAGTTGCGACAAAAGCATACTGTCGAAGTAGGGGGAGCATTTCGATAAGCTGCTGAGGATGGGAGAATGGAATTTCAGCCACCACTTGTGAGTATATTTGCTTATAGATATACAATGTGTTCTGATGAGGCTTAACGACAGCCTTCCGATGTTTGTCGTAGATGCGGACATCACGGTTGCGAGAGATTGCTCGGAGCTCGCTAGGGTCCTGAGCACTTCCGGGGGGGATAGGGAAGAAAAGACTGTCGAAAGTTGGGGAGTAACCAAACAATGGGTTTGCGTTAACGTTGGCGTATGAGTGCAACCGGAGCCAGTCGTTCTGGGGCAGGATGACAGGAGGGTCAAAGGTGGCGACGAACATAACCTGTGGCACCCTGGCTGTTGAGAGATCTGGCTGAAGCATCTCCATGCTAGCATCCTTGTTTTCTTCTGAGTGCGGGAGCACGACGTTATCGGGTTCCTGCCAGTCCAGATTGGGACGCTTAGGGTCCATCGAGGGCTCTGCCTTCACAACATCCTTGGAGATCCAGTCCTCAGAGACTCGAACAGGCATGTGACCCATGCCTCCTGTTGAAGCACACCCAATGTGGAGAGACCAGACCGGCTCATGAGAAGAAGCGAATGAAGCCATCTTAGTGTTGGTTGGCTGTACCAGGCGAAGGGCCTTCCAGTACTGGAGTGCGAGGCCCACTCGGTCTTGTGAATGCATAACGGGATAGCCATGTCGTGTGCACATCGCCATGGTAGACAGTTCACTATCCGGCTTGCCACCCATTCCGGGTTCATCACGAAGCCGAGCAACATCCCATTTGTGAAGCCTTTCCAAGCTCACATAAATACCAGCCAATGCCTCATGACAGTCGAGACCAGGAATGATGCTAAGTTTATCAAGGACGGCTAGTCGCTCGAGATTGACCGCGAACTTGTCAAGAGTTTTTGTCAATGGGCTCTGGTTTGGAAGAAGTTGCAAGTCCCTCAAGAGAATCTCGCTTGCTCGGGTGACATGGTCGGTGACTGAGCGAGCAGATTCTGGAAAGGCCAGTGATATATTCTCGACAATGTTATTGTGCAGGGTGATTTCCAGCTGAATGGCCGAGCCTGCTATCACAAGAGTTCTTTGTTTTCGGCCGTTGGGTGCTGTATGATCCTCCGAAAGGCAGTCAAGTCCTATTCGCTGCGCGAGGCGCTCCAGTCCTGCCTCGCTCACAAATCCCTTCTTTTGCTACACTGAATTAGTAATACATCCAATCACAGGGAACAATATGATTACATCCAAGGTGGCTATGATCGTTTCCAGCCGCTTCAACTTATCGTCCTCGCTCGCCAGAGCACCCAAAGATCCCAGACCACCAACACCGACATTATCGAGACCTATATCGAGCCCACTAGCAATTCCAAGGGCTCCCATTGCAGCAGCTGTGGAAGGGCTATCGAAGTTGAGAGGAGCGTTGGAGGCGTGCGCCATCAAGGTTGATGCGGCGGGTGACTTCTTGAATTGTTGAGGGGATGATCGTGGCCCCCTGGGCGAAAAGACGACATGGGCGGGATTGGAGAAGGGAGTTGATACAGGAGGAGTCGCGGCGGCGAGTTGCGAGGGGGTCCGGCCCTGCTGTGAAGCATGCTTTGCGGCTGTTGGTGTCGCCATCACGAAAGTGATGATGCCCTCCTGTGAGGGCGCGAATAGCGTTGTACCTCTTATGCGAGGAGGGTGTAAAATGCGGCGTGTCAGTAGGCAAGTCTTTCAGCAATGGCTCTGAGACGTGGCAATGAATCTGGGGATTAACAACACGTCGCTCTGGTTCGGGTCGAAATGTTTGGCGCTGTAGGTTGAAAGCAACAAAGATGGATCCAATAGTGAGTGAGAGCTCTGGCTGTACCTGAGTTGCAGTCCGGCCCCACCGAAGCCGAGCCGATAGTGGAGGAAAAGTCGAGCTACAAATTGAATATGAAATGTACCTTAGTGGATCATTTCCTTAATACTGAAATTCTTCACTTCACCAACTCTGGGGATCACATCAACATGTCTGCTTCGGAAGCCTACAGAGCAGCCCAAATAGCCGTGAAAGCTGAGCGCCTGGCTACGACTCATCTCAAGAATGTAGAAATCGGGAAGCGCTCCATACGTCTTTACGTCTCGCCCGCGCCAGTCAATTTTGCTGAGAGACGCTCTGTTCTGAGAGCGCTTGAACAACATGGCCCAGTAGAGTTCTTCAAACTCATGCCGGTATGGCTGATTTCGAACTGTGCGGATACTAGCTGTTTTCGCTGACTGTGTTAACTGTAGGGTCAAGGTTCTGCCTTCATATCACTAATGAAAGAAAGTGAAGCTGCCGCCAAAGCCGTCTGTTCAAGCCCAGTCAACATTACTGTTCCTTCATCCTGCAAGGATCCAAGGTCTGTTGTGAAAGTGGACGGGCTAAAACCACGGTTTGAAAAGCAGCCTTCGCAACCTTCCAATCCAGAAGACACCAAATTTGTCATTGAGATAACGGAGTCTCCCGCATATAATCACAAGGGCAGCTCAAGCTCGTTTCTCGCGAGAGTCTGGCCAGACTTTGTCATAGAAAATAGGACTCTTGCTTCGACAACTCTGCGACAGTCGCTCCCTAATAGTATCGCAGCCAAGGGCTTGAGCCACTGGGCCGTTGATTTCGGAAAAGAAACAACAATGGATTCCAGAAAGATTGACAGAGTGCAAACCCGCAATTGGATTCCAACCAAGATACAAACACCGCCTAAAGAGCCAGTGCCGCGGGCAGTGGGAGAATGGGAGCGCCGACATATGCAGCGCCGCCTGCAATCAAAATCAAAGGCGGATGAGCAAGAGACGCGTACTACTTCTGAAGACCAAGGCATTTGAATCTCAGCTTCATTGTCCTAGGCTTAGGCGGCACTTGCGCAACACATTTCTACGATTCTCCACCTTATTAACTCAGCCATGTTGAAAGTTCACTTCTTTCCATATCTGCATAGGTAGCGCAGATCTTGACTACCTACTACGTTAGGTAGTTATCGCAAAATGCAGCGCACGACAGGGAGAAAAGATTACACATGCACCCAGACACAGATATAAGTACACAATCCATGCATGTACAGGCAGCTAGACACAGAACGGGGTTGACTGAGTAGTCTAACAAGCAATTTCTCCTCGTCGTATTAATGTCTAGTATTCACCTACTTGCTTTTCTGAACCACATTACAGTTCACGCCAAGATAAGTGTGACGCTGATTGGGAAAAGAAACAAGCAAAGCTTCCAAACAAGGATCTTGATATGATCTCCCAGGCGGGTTAGTCTGGTCTGAAATGCAGGGTCAGAGGCCAAGATTGATCTAATTGACACAAAGGAGACATCCGAATCAAGAAATTCGGGGCGGCCCACACCCCGGTACTCCGTGGATGAGCCACGATTCGGCCAAAGCCACCAACTCTACGTCACTACGTAGTAGACACGGCTTCTTGCGACGAGGACGCTATACCACGATATAGCCTGTCTTGGCTTTGATCATGGCGGATTTCGGCACACACGAGACCTGGAACAGGGCTTAGTGATGACGTCTCACGTAACGACTCTGCACAATGTTGGTTACTGGCAGTGGCTCCACGAATCCATGACATGGGAACCCTCATATGACCTGAATGACTATATATCTGGGCCTGCTTCTCTCGGTTTCTTGCCTCTTATTTTCGTATTGTCTTCCATTACTCCCAATCGCCAAGCGGATTCTTTTCCTTTTAATAAGTGCATAGCTTCCTGCAATACTTGGGTAGAAGCCGCTCAACACTACCACTACTTCTCAACCACATCATAGCCATCAAAATGGGTCTGGGACGATTTATCCACCATATCGGTGCCTTTTTCCTTTTGGCAGCAACAGTCATGCTCATTGTCGTGAGCATTACAGCTCCTGTTGTCAATGACATAGCCCTCCTCAAGGTCAACTTGAACGGCAACTCTGGAGGAGGAAATGGGGTAAATTTTGGAACTTTTGGGTATTGTGTCACAAGAAGCAGCGGGAGGTAAGTTCATATCAATTTAACACGCCGTGTCCGATTTCGTCGTCTAATAACCCGCAGCGATAGTTGTACAAGCGCTCGCATTGGCTACGACCCTTCCAATGCTGTCACCGGCACCAACTTCTCCAATGCTAGCTCGGACACTGCAAAGGCTCTAACCTATGTCATGGTCCTGCATCCTATTGGTGCTGGACTTTGCTTCATTGCCTTCCTTCTGGCTCTCGGTGCCGGCATCTTTGGGTCCCTCATGTCTACGCTTGTTTCACTCCTGGCCTTCTTTGTTACTATCATTGCCCTGGCTTGTGACTTCGCTGGATTTTCCATAGTCAGACGACGTATCAACCGAGACACCTCTGCCAGTGCTCGCTGGTCTGTCGGCATCTGGCTCGTCCTCGCCGCAGCTATTCTCTGTCTTATTGGCACTATCGCCGTCTTCGTCACCTGCTGTTCTGGCCGCCGTCGCCGCAACCGCGAGAACAAGAAGATGGCAACCTACAACTCTTCTCCCACCCGTTACTAATTAATGGAATTTACGTTTCGGCGGTGTTATTCACAATCAATCACTTACCGCTAATCAGAAAAAGGGGGTGTGATAACGAGATTTGGAATATACCAATGCCCAGACAGACATGGGTTTCCAAAATACGGGATCATGAAGTGTGAAGATCAATGGAGACGATACCAGCCTAGGATGTGTCACGATGATTTGTTTTATTGCCTTTGTATTTATTTAACCCTAATATATATAACCATAAACCATTCTGGTTGTCCTCCAGTCGAGACAATGCTACCACTAATCAAGAAGACGGGAAACATTGACGCCATCCCACAACGGCAGAACAAACGTCTCAAGTCGTGGGCTCTGCAGTGCCAAATCATTGAACTGTCTCACAGCTGTAACATTCTTCAGTTGATCGCCTTTGAGCTCTTCGTCACCCAGCGCTTTGTCGTCTGCAACCAACCCTCGGCGCAGCACATTGTCTGAGACGATGAGAGCGCCTGGCCGAAGGATTCTGCTCGAATTACCAGGCTTTGACAACTCGAGCAGTTGCTTCAAGTATCCGGGATAACCAGTCTTATCTGCATCGATGAAGACAAGATCATAGGGCTCGATGGGGTTGAGTTTGGGTAAACTATTCGACCATCAGTAATTTGGGGTGTAAAATTATACATAGATGAATAACTCACGACTCAGAAGCAGGGCCGACGATGATCTCAACATTGTCGACCCCGTTTGCCGCGAAAGCCTTCTTGGATAATTCGGCGTACTCGGGCTCGAACTCCAAGCCAGTCACACGTCCACTCGGTCCCACAGCGTCAGCCCAGACGAGGGCAGAGAAGCCAACATAGACACCGATTTCTAGAACTATTGAACGGTGATCAGCATTGGTTCTCGCTAATGAAAAAAAGCCTCAAGGAATCCAGTCCCATGTTAAGGTATCTTGACCTACCCCTTGTAGCACGAATAGATTTTGCAAGAAAGGTATTATACTGAGACTGAAAAATAGAACTCATATAGTAAGAATCCTCTCTGTTGGTAGAGATATCCGCATGGTAATCACTAATGTGCTTAGGTAACGGCGTCGAGTGTTGCTCTGCGTAATCAGTAACTTTTTGGGCCAGCTGGGGCGAAGTATAAAGAGGAGTGCTGTTGTCTTTCATCTTGGCTTGCTTGCGAGTATAATGTTTTCTGAAGGCATCGGATGTCAGAGGAAATAAACGAAACCGGAAGGCGTTGTTTTATACATTGATCTTCGGTGCTGTAGCTCGGAGATAAAAAATGACCACGAAGGAGGGGGTTCTCCCAGATGTACAGAGTGCAGCAAGACCTGTCCAAACGACAGCCAGCCGGGACATGAAAGCCAAGATAACAGGAGCATAACTTGATGGGTCAACTGCCTTTATATTATCTGGTTCATCATATTTAAATGCCATATCTGCAATAAAGATTATATGTCAGATTCTATAATCCCTACGATCTATTGAGATGGTCGAAATCGTGCCTTTCCTTAACGGGAATATGCCATAATAGTGGTAGAGGAAGTATCCGCCTCCAGGGCTTCCAGAAGATCCTCCCCCGCATTGACGTCAGCTTGGAATGACAAAGCATCAGTGTCGGCGGTATATCTCTCGATCCGATCCTTACTCCGACCAAATTCCCGCTGGTAAACGGGAAATCGACGGTGTGTTATTCTCATCATTATGTGAGAGAAGTGAAACAAAAGGAGGGGACGATCAATTGAAGGCTACTAGTCATCTATGAATTCAAAGATAATCACAAGGGCCCCATTCCAAAGATCTTGCGGGCATAACACCAATTTTTTAATAAACACCATCTTCCCGCTTCCAACGTATACCTTTTAGTGGTGCTTCGTTCAGCGCACTTTCATCAAGACTAAACCTGAAGCTCACAGAAGCATCATGCTGGCAATGCCTGCAAAGACGGCGATGCCAACAGAGGCGCGGTTGTAGGTGCCTCCGGACTTGGAGACTGTTATAGGAACTGAGGGAGCATTGTCGTGCTTGCCTTCTTCGGGGTTGGCTCCTTCGGGTTGAGCAGGGGCTGGAGCCGGAGCCGGGGCTGGCTGAACCTCTCCAGGCTTCTGCTCAGGCTGTTGGGGAACTGCAGCTGGAATAGGGGCAGGCTTCTGCTCGGGGTAATGAGGAGCTGGGACGGGGGCGGGGATAGGCTTCACTTCATGGTGAGGAGCAGGAGCAGGAGCAGGAGCGGGAGCGGGAGCAGGAGCGGGAGCAGGAGCGGGAGCGGGAGCCTGATTATGGGGATGGCAGCCCTTGGGTTTGGAACAGATGTTTTCCTTCTTAGGCTCATCGACCTTATGGTGCTGATGCTTGATCTTGTCACAGATGCTGGGCTGGCCATGATGATGGACCTTCTCACAGATGTCCTCCTTCTCGGGCTCCTCTTTGGGGTACTCATGCTTGGGCTTCTCCTTGGGGTACTCATGCTTGGGCTTCTCCTTGGGATATTCATGCTTAGGCTTCTCATCGGGGTATTTCTTTTTCTCCTCTTCAAGCTTCTTCTTGGGCTCTTCGATGACAATGACCTTGGGGCCCTCTGTGTGAGGTTGTTCGATCTGAGGAGCTTCAGGCCGAGTAGCTTCAGGGGCCTTGGTCTCCTTAGGAACAATGACAGTCTTGTCTCCATACGTGTATGTCTTTGCGTAAGGATCCTTCTCCTTTTTATCCTCCTCCTCCTCCTCCTCTTTGGCTTTGGTTTCTTCAGGGGTATGGGAGGTGGTTTTCGCTGCCTGTTCAGCAACCCCCTCACCAGTGGCTCCATGGACTTTGCAATGCCAGCAGCCAGGCTGTGCCCAGTTGCCATTACATTCTTTGCAAGGCTTACGAGCACACTTGTCACCGACACATCCAGGACTGAGAGTAGGTGCGTGGGTAGTGTAAGAGGTGTGGAAGTGAACCTTTGGTTTATGGATATAGTCGAATTTCTCTCCGTCAAGCGTGTAGGGGCCCTTTTGGAGGTGACCTGAGTGATGGTGATGATATCCAGTAGTTCTTGTGACAGGATCATAAGTAGGATCAGGGGAGTATGAGGAGTGGGTGTGATGGTGATGGCGGTTCCCTCCAGCCTGGGCAGCCTTGAGCTCAAGTTCGTCCTCTTTCTTCTTCAGCTTCTCCTGGAGCTTTCCAGCCTCTTCCTCAGCTTTGTCTTCCTCCTTCTTTAATTTCCCAGCCTCAAGTTGACCCTTGTTGCCAGCACGGTGACCCTCGTTTACCTCCACCTTAAAAACAGGGTCGGCAGCGTTCTTGTGCTCGTGCTTGGCAACATCAGCCTTGGACTCGCTCTGCCAGTCGAAACGATTGGCCTGAGCGAGGCCGTTGACGAGGGCCATGAAGGCAAAAGCGTTGTATCTCATGCTTGATGTTGGTGTAATGCCAAAGTTAGAAACAGAAAGTAGACGCAAATGAGAGCCGAGAACTTCCCTTGGTGTTTGCTTTGATAACTAAGGAAGCTGAAGAACTCCCAGGAAGATGAAAGCAGCCGGGACCAGGTCCTTGATTTATACTTGGTATGCTGTCAATGATCTTTGCAAAGAGGGGAACTTGGGCTCGTTTATTTGGCTGCAAATATGACTCCGAGATACGACAGGAGAAGCCAATTGCCTGGTTAACGGGACGCCATCTCGCCATGGAATCATCTCTGGGCTTGTCTCCTCGTATGATCGAGACTTCGTGAGGCGGTAAGCACTCGTTTCTGCTCAAGGTCAGTCCAGTGGCTTCATATTTGTGAGCATATCCCGTCAACACGGAGGAGCCGGTCGACATCCTGCCAGTGCAAGAGGCGAATCAATTGAAGGGTAATAGATGAGGAGTGATCATCAAGTGGAACAAGGGATGGCAAACTGTTGAGAAATATGCCGATGTCCAAATCCAATTGCTGTTTTGAAACTACCGCTGAACGACCGAACACTCCGCCCGCCAGCCGCGTTGTAAATACTGCTCGCTATCAACTTGCACATTTTCGACCTCTTCTTATTTTTCGTAATCCCCCACTTCTCTCTCTCGCCAAAGATAATCTTACCCTAACGCCCCTGATACTAATACAACAAATCGGTCCCACGGTAGCTATTTTGCTTCTGCTTCTGTTTCTGCTCCCTATTCGGTCTCCTATTCCTCCGGTGGACCTGAGAACAGCCCAAATCGCATTCGGTGGCTCTGAGCTTGTGTTAGCATATGACCCACGAGAAAGTATGTTGTGTAAACAAAACGAAGAGGGCATGTCATAGGTGCGGAGAGGCAAACATATAGAGGGGTGGCACAGCAACATACAAAGGGTAGCTTTGGGATGACGACTCCCAGGACAGCCAATAAGTTAATAGTAAAGTATGTCAAGTCGTAATGCGTATAGTGGGTGCTGACGAGGAATAGTGCAATCGGAACACCAAGAAGAAACTTCTTGGTGGGCGTGTACTGCGCGCCATTGTCAATTTGCTCCCACATATTGAGGTTGTCAAAAGCGCCACTGTTGAAATCGAAAGGAACGCCACGAACATGGTGGAACATGATATAGGAGCCAAACATGTATGACATGTTGACAAGCGTCCATGAAGTCTCCTGCGAGACACCAGGGATGGCGTCAAATATGATTTTGGCGCACACGATCAGGACGAAATGAATGGTCCAGGCACCTAAGGGGCACTACACTTTAGCATGTGGCTCTCGGGAATTATTGTGCAAGTGAATTTACAGATGCGCGGCAAAAGGGGCCAGGCATACCTTTAGCATTTGTCCAGTTGGCGTTGAGGTTAGGCAGAGAAGCTTGGTCGCTGATCTGCTCGAGAGTCTCGGGAGGCTCATGGTAAACCTGGAGGATACTACTAGATCTCCTCCTTCGGGCCCCAGCTCCTCCTGCTGCGTTTCGTTCGGGCATGTTGAGATAGATGCTGCCTCGGCGCGGAGGCTTGTTCGCCGCGTCGTAGGAGACGGTGCGCTGGAGTAAGATTGGGGAAGACAGCTTGGCGGTATTGACGGAACAATTTGCAGAAAGCGTAAGTCGAGTGGGAGGAGCGGAGAATCGGCGGAGAACAACACGGGCGCAAACACCCAGAGTTTGCGTTGTCGATAAAAAATGGATTTCACTGTCGGTTTGAGTTCAAGGATAAGTAGCTGCAGAGGCTTCCCCTAATGATGTCACGGCGAAGGCGTTCGGGGGCAAATGCGAGGCCAATGCAAGGGCAAAAGAGAGCAGACGTGTATGATTGATGCTGGATAACGAGAACGGATGTAGTCGGCCAAACACGATGATAGAGCCAAGTAAGAAGATGTAAAGCGCAGAATATAATAGTTGACAACAGCAGACAATAGAAAGTAGTTGGATCAAGGGAATGGATATGGAAGGACTGGACGAGATGAGAGGGGCCGCCGAACCGGAATATTCAATGTCCCCCGTATGATGGTGGACAAGGTAGGAGGAGCCACTCTCATGAGATGGAAAGGAGCAGTAGCCTATCAGCCAGCAAGAGAAAGGGACACGCAATGCAACCAGAACGAGTAACGGGGCTACTTCACAGGGTAGGTCGGGTTAGGCGGAACAGTGGGGCCAAATGCTGAAATTAGTGGTCGTAGTGGGTGAGCTTGCAGCAGTAGTTCACTGGAGCATGATTAGTCCGGGGTTTTATTTTATTCAGGGACCTCCAACAAAACGTTCGGGCATAGGAACCCGCGGGATTTCTTCAGGGGGATTTCTTAGCGGGACTCAAGGCTTCACCAACCCAACTTAGGGATTTGTGTCTCGTGGTGATTGTGGATGATTATAGTCGAGAAGCCAACGGTTCGATCAGAGCAAGGATTTGCTGGACTTTCTCTTGAGGTCCAGAGAACCTAGTTAGAATATAGATGAAGCCGAAAACTGCCCAGAACGAGGCTAGTGGGATCAGAATACGGATTCGAATATCAATGCGACGTGCGATGACAAAGTCCTCCAGAGCAGTCTATGTGTTTTAAAAGAGCAACAGGACGTGAATTACTAGAATCAAGAGTGTTCTTTATAAATGATATAGGTTTGTACAATTAACTGACATGAGAGGCTTGCCAAGACAATCACTCTCTTTTCCTCGTGAGCTGTAAAAACGATGCAAGCCTAAGGAAGCGAGATCTGGCACAGCTCCATGGGTATCAGATTCACCAGCGAGATTGCAATGCGATATATAGAACATGTCTTACCCGAGATGAGAAAAAACCACCCTTGATTGTCCAGGGCTTTTGTGTGTAACGGCATGTTAACGTTGCGGAAAACGTGACGTTGGCATGGGCTATGCTCTGACCGACTGATGGCCCTCGGCGCCATAAGAACTACATATATGACCACGAAGCAGAGGGCAAGACAGCTGATGAAGACCCACGATATCTCGACCAGCGTGTACGCATGGTTGGAAAACGGCTGATATCGAGCGCCTCAGAACATACAGGCGTTCCTGGTAATTCATCTAATACCTACTAACTTACATACAAGGCTGGTTGTGCCCAAGTGCTGAGTGGTTACCCTGAAGGCCTGGATAATCCTCGGAGTTTAAAAATAGCCACGGAAATTGAGACACACTCTTTCGCCGGTGGGTCTGCGTCCCATAGGCTGGCTGCGGAATTTTCTCCCAAATGAAGTCTAATAACCCACCAGACTTATCGATATCACCACAGCTTTCATTTCACATCTCCCTGACACAGTCAAATACCCTCTTCGCATCTTGTCTTTGCGAAACTTGAAGTCTCAGTCACGGGACCATCACAAGTTGTAGAAGCTGTACGCATGCGATTTTGTATTGCTGGCAAACTCTTTTCGGAAGTGATATTTTCACTCGCGACGCTCAGGTACGTTCATAGTTACATTCGCACCTGAAAGCCCCTAGGTTTCATCAAGCCAAATGGAGGTTGTGTATGCTCGCTCATCGCGCCACCTTATGACTAGATATTGTCTGGATGCATTCGCGCTCCCCGTGACTGTCGGTGAGCAGTGTTGATTAAGTTTGTTTGACCAGGATAGTCACGAATAATTTCGAAGAAGCCAAGTGGCTCTGAGAATTTTGCTTGAGGTTGAGTTTCACGTCAAGCCGGATGCGCCAAGGTCTGAAACACAGATATTCAGATTCGATACTGTGTTCAAGCTGGCACGGCTCTCAGATTTGATAAGGACTTCCGGTACCGTATAAGTGTCACGCTGGACCCTGTTGCGCATCGTCATGGCAGATGAAGAATTTGACACAGGCGATGTCATTTACTTGTCCAGCGGAGACGAAGCAGCGGCAGCTGCCAAGAAAAGGCCTCTTGAGGATGATTCAACACTTGAGCCCAAGCGGCTGAGGAGTCATGCGCGTGCGGCCAGAGTCCCCAGAATCGAGGAGCAATCTGTCAAAGGATCGAAGCCCACAGAGGAGTCGACAGCCGTTGGCAAGCCCTCAGCGCAGTCAATCACATCAGGTGACTCCGCACCCGAAGATTCTGGCGAAATCCCTGACTACAAGCAAGGTAGGGCCAGCTTCAAAATGCCCAACCTCGTGGATAAGAAAGGCGGCTCCTGGCTTCAACGGTTTAAGGACTGGGTCAAGGCATTCCACGCCCTCAATCCGGGAAAGTGTGATGCCGTTACCTCGTCACTAACTTACTCTGCTTATGGCTACTATATTGATCACCACGCCGGCTTGAAGCCCAAGAAGAGGAAGAATGCCAAGCAAGTTGCAAAGGAGCTTGAAAACACTGGCGAACTTGAAGCTCTTATTCAAAACCTCCATTCTTTGAGCTGTCGTGGACCTAATCAGCCAACTCTTGACAGCTGGGTGAAAAGGCAAACCCGACCGGAACCTGTTAACAAAGGCAAAAACTCACGCGCTTCTAGCGTAAGCGAGGGGGAAATTGACGAAAGGGACGATGATGGCTCCGAAAGCGAAGCTGAGTACGAACCAATCTTAAACAAGAGTGAGAGGATCGGAGAAGATGCTATTGGAGAGTACGCACCAGGCATAAATTTACCTGCAAATGGCAACTCAACATCCAAAGTTTCAGATTCCCAGAGCTTACCACCGATTAACACTCACCGGAATGTTCCCACCGGTGATAATGCATTAGAACAGCAGCGCAGATACTTCCCGTCGGCCATGGATCCTACCCAGATGTGTCTTCTTTGTGGGCTGAATACACATCTGGCACCTCGCTGCCCATCCCTTATCTGCTCTTCATGTGGAAGTTTGGAACACTCAAAAATTTGTTGCCCTGAAAAGGAACGATGCAACAAATGCCGCCAACTTGGCCACCAAGCAGGTCAATGCACTGAGAAACTGGCTTTGACCAAGGAAGAAGGTCTCGCTTGTGTCTTTTGCAGCTCAATGGATCACCTTGAGGAACAGTGTACACAGGTGTGGCGATCGTTTTACCCGGATGTATCTACAGTCAGAAAAGTTGGCTATATTCCTGCATCGTGCGCTGTGTGCGGTAGTGATAGGCACTTCTCTTCGGACTGCAATGCGCACCGCAATGCCGTCTCTAATCCTACATGGTCTGTAAAGAACCGCGATCAGTACATTGACCCGGATTGCGGCTCAGTGCCGATCGAAGGGGAGGCGAGAGGGCAGCAAAATGCAAGGACCACGAGAGCCCCCGACCTCAAGATTCGCGGTCACGCTGCGCGAACGACTAACATTCACTACTCAGAGAGTGACGACTCGGAAGTGGAGTTTCTAGGCCACAAACGCGTTCAGAAGCCAGCAATCGGCCAAATTCGAATGGCCAGTAACATCCAGATGCCAAACATGCAAATTGGAGGGTCGAGACGAAACAACGGACAGAATGGCGTGCCAGTCCACCCTCCTCTCCCTCCTGGGCCGCCTCCTGGACTACCGCCCATGCGAGGTTCCTTTGGCCACCCGCCTCCACCGGGCGCTCCGTCCGGACAATTTCCATCGCTACCCAGGAAGCCTCCTATCCAAGACTATAGGAACGTCCCCCCGCCATCTCACCACGGCTCTCAGGGGCCCGGAAGGTCGCATGCCAGCAACGGGCCACAAGGGTCCAAGCCTAGAGGAGGTGGACGTGGAGGACGTGGCGGTCGTGGACGGGGCAGGGGCAGAGGGAGGGGAAGATGAACGCTTGTGGTTTGAACGAAGCACCAACACATATGCGTTGGTTGGAATAGAACTAGAGGTGATGGAGAGTTGTGATGCCTTCGGAGCACAGCATCCTACGAGTTGGTTGGCGCACAAAAGCCGAGCAGTCCGCCCACGGCGGGACTTGTCCAGACTTGGCGAACGGGCTTTTCGATTATGATACCCACCAGCATGTGCCTCATTAATAGCACCTGGTACTCATATTAGCAGTTTCTCTTTGAAACAAAATGGGAAACGACGAGACTGAAACATTTGTGAACCACGAATACCAATAGTTTTCAAGCTATGAATAAACATATGAAACGAATGAGGGCTTGGACACGCCCATAAGCTCAAATGGCAACGCGAGTTGAAAATATCTTGTATTCCTCGGCTTAATCACACAGTTTCTCGTCAATGCATATATGGACAAGGGTCATGTACAGGTAGAGCCCACTACTGGTTGTAATTTGTAGACACCACAAGTCGTTTTTTTAGCTAGAGGTTTTGCGCCTGACTGAATAGATCACACTCTCTCCTAAGGACCAGGAAGTATCTGAGATAAAAACCCAACTGGCTATCTTACAGAAGACCCTCGGAAGTGAAACTGCACCTTCAGATAGGTACTCGGGGATAGCACCCAGTAAATGACGTCCTCTCAAGAAAAAGACGGTCGGTTGTCTGTGTGACAACAGCTCGCGACAATGCAGCATCACATTCGCCAAGCATACTCACTCACAGTGGCCCGAGTGGAGGCAGCGATCTATTGCCACGAGTCTGGACGCGACACGCAGGATTGTGTCGTTGACTAGTCTCGTGCTAAGATGTAGTCATCTCGAGGAGCCGTTCGTTGTGCTGAGTAATGGGTGGAGAGAGAGCAAGAAGCTTAATGGAGATGCATGTTTTAGGGTTGGGGCTTTCTCAACCTTTGCTTTCAACGGATCTTTCTGAGAGCAAGGTTGTACCAACAAGGATGTGATGGGCTAGGATGCATGGCAACGAATGGATGGCATGCTGGCAGAATGATGTGGTGTATGCATTTTGTGTGTGTTGCGCATTTACGCCTCGCCTCCGGGGAATCCTGCATGATTCGCCCTTGGATGAGTTTAGGGCAGACATGCGAGTTTCGGCGATAAATAGTTGATATCCTGTAATGTCACGATTCACACTCAAATGCTAGATTGAGCGAAGCTAGACTCTGACAGTTTCCACATTGAGATCTTGCAGTCCGGGAACCCACAGAGCAGCGCAGACATTGACTCCCATCGTCCCGTCCCGCTTTGCTTGAAAGTCAAGATACCAACCTGGTGCCGATGACTTACATCGCGATGGAAGATGAGTAGGTATTATCAAAATGGCCAATCATGGCGCGACAGGCATGGTTGAAACAACGCGACTACCGCGTTCTTGGACACGCACTTGATTGGTTGAATAGTATATGCATGTTTCCAAGGCGTGGCGGAGCGACCATCTCCACAATCTAGAAGTGCTATCGATAAACACCCGAAGCATGGGATGTACTTGTAAGATACTTGTGTTTAAAGAGTGGGAGGCCTGAGCTGAAGGATTAACCGAACACTGAAGGAGTGGACGGGGCAGAGGAGTGGACCTGATGGTCGTGGCATGATTCAAGATAGGAAGCATCTGCATTGAAAGAGTTTGCATCTGGTCTCGCGAGTGGTCGTTGATCCCGAGGCCAGCAAAGTACTCTCGAAGTACGATGCCATCGTGCCCTCGCGGCAGATCTGCAGCAACAAGGATAGCGGCAGAACAAACCACGGTGAGCCAACCAATCATGAAACGATCGCAACGCGTTGTCGGTCAGTCATACAACGTCCAGTCCAACGCGAACAAGTATGGATACCTCTATCTAGACATGACCAGGGTGATTTGAATTTTGAGTCACCGACAGCCAGTCGTCGCTGGCAGAGGGTGACCATCTCGCGATAGGACCAATGCACGAATCTGCAGCCGGCAGAGACGCTAGAGCAAGAGAATGGAGTCGGGAAAGGGGAATTTCCATTTTCCATTTTTCCTTTGAAGCCAAAAAAGAACGAGGCTGATCTCAGGGACCGTAGCGAGACAGACAGACAGGCAGAGACAGAGACAGAGACAGATATATCTCGACCACCCGGACCTGGCGCTCATGGCCTGACCCGATCCTTTTGTCCTTTTGATTCACTAACGAATCTGCCTGGCTTTATTCTATACATTGTTGACCTATCAGACCATTATCATTGACTACTATCCCTATCTACTTGCTCTTTTCTCTATTGACTGTTGTTGTTTGAATAACACTCATCTCAACTTCCAACAAAGACTCAACCTCGTCTTCGATCAAAATATTGATATCACACGGTTTTACATCATCATCAATATTGATTGCGCCGGCACTTGAGAGCACCAGCAGTTATTAAATATAAGCGACGGATCTACGAGGCTAAAGTCCTCCGCGACATGCGATTACAATGGCGTCCTCAACAGAACAATTATTCCTCGCTATCTTGAGAAGTGACCACATTAAGGACTCTCTTCTTCCTCACCTCTCATCCAATGATCTCTGCAACATCCGCCAATCCTCATCGGCTTGCTGCAACCTCCTTACTAAGCGCATCTTCACCCGCCTACACGTCTCCTTCTCAGCTTCGACATTTACCAAGTCAGCTCGAGTGGCTGCTCTCGCTCGTATCGGCCATCATATTGAGCATCTTACCTTCTACTTCCCCCATTCGGACGCTACTTTCCTCCCTCCCCTCATTCATCCAGTTTCTGGTAACGAGATATGCTTCCTATATACTCCTCACACGAGCATGGGTTCTGTTCTCTCTCGGCCCAAGTACGCCAACGCTGAGCTTGGTGACATCCTTACACAGCAGTACCCTCCTCTCTTCCATGCTGCCACCAATGTCCCTAGCTTTATCAACGCCATGCGCAGTCTGACCAACATGCGCCATCTGACTATCAGATGTCCTGGTCAGGATCCTAGAGAGCGATATCGCCGTGACATTGTCGACTATGCTCTTATCAGCTTACGTATCTCCCTTGAGCGTGCTCCTCTGGAGAAGCTTCACAAGCTGTCCCTTTCTCAACTGCACCCTGCTGCTTTCAACTACCTTCGTCACGTCAACGGCTTTGGAACAGTCCCATCGGCTGGAAGACGCTGGCGCCAGATCAACAAGCTCTCCATCTCGGTGGATGCTTGGGACTTTTATGGAACATCGCCAGGTCGTGACCATTTGAAGATCTTGGACGAATACGTCCGCACATTTGCCCCCAACCTGGAGAAGTTCGCCTTCACATGGCTTGGTCGCAAAGGGCCTTGCCCAGTAGCTCTAGCTTCTGACCCCCTATTCTCACCGCCCCGTGCCTCCAAGAAACTTTTCCACGAGGTGACATCTCCTATGTCTCCCTTACCTGAGACTCCTGGAAAGGGGGCTATTTACTTCCCAAAATTGCGATACCTTCAAGTCCGAAATGCTGTTATGAACGCCCCTCAGCTCAGCAACTTGATCAACTCACACCGTCCAACAGTCAAAGAGTTCGACTTCGAGAGTGTTGTTCTTGCTGATAATGGTAACTGGGACGATGTCCTTGCGCCCATCGACACTGACGATTCCTGGTCTCGAAGCAACAGCATGGCCGCCCAATCAGATTACAGCCTTATCACAAGCCCCAGCTCAGAACATCTTCCTAGCCCAAGTGCTGCTGTAACTGCCGCTAGTCGTGAGCTCTTGGACATGGATCTCGGTGGCTTCCCCTTCGGCGACATTGAAAACGAAGTTGTTGATGACCTTAATGAAGAGATCACTGCCAATGAACAGTTTTCTGCCCCTGTATATGAATCAGATGCCGGATTCAGCACAAAACTTAGGAAGAAACGCTCTCGTCGCCGCAGACACAAGCATCGCAGCAGTGTCGAGGATGCCCCTGAAACACCGTCTCCCTTACCCAAGTCCTCCCAACACTCCCTATCACGCCGCCACAAGACCTCCCGTTCTCGACTCCAACCTTTTGTGGAGGAACAAATCATCCGCCCCTCAACTCCTGTCCCCAACATCACCGCTCCCATCTTGATCAGTGATCCCCAGCCCGTGCTGCTGCAACCCACAACTTATGACCCAACCGCAAGGAAGAATGCCAGCAGAGATCCGGATGAAGGCATTTCTCCCGTTCAGCGCAACATAGAGCAGGAAGAGGCCCACCGTCTTCTAGCTGAAGATGCTGTCGCGAGAGTGAGCGCCTTGCAAAAGGCCAAGGCCGCTGTCCTGTCCAAGCTGAGCCGCGAGTTCTGCCATAGCAAGAAACCTCGTGTCGGTGAAGCTAACGCATGTCGCTTTCTGGCAGGCCGGGATATTGGTACTGCATTTGGCCCCAGTATGGTCATGGAGGATCGAAGAGCACTGGAGAGTCGGAGTGTATTAGTCCCCCTGATGTTCAGTCGCTCATGAAGTGAACGCAGTACGAGAAACATGAATGAAATGATGACGAGCTCCTGGAAATAGTGGGAAAACTCTTGTAATACCGATACCATGTCCTTCGTTTCTTCATGTATTTACTATTAGCATTTCTTTCCGCCGAAAACGAATATTATGTTATGACCGATGCCTTCGTTGCCTCTCATCATAAACATGCTTAATTATAAACTTTCCTTACTTATTGTCTCCATGGCCTTAACATACTCCGAGACTTCTTTCAGGCCCGTGAGTGTCAAGTCTCTCCTTCGCCCTGCAATGACTACAGTCGGCACGGCATCGGTATCCATCCCTGTACTTCTGATCTTTTCTTTGGTATCCCTCTCACCTCTGGACTTATCTTCCACCAAGCTCTTTGCCACTATCTCATCTATACCAGCCTCAATACATGCCTCGACCAACATATCGTCAGCACCAGGATGTCGGCCTTCCGCAAAGTACAACCTGAACACCACGTCCACGAGCTTGTTCGCTACTTCAGCTCCCTGGGACTCCTGGGCTTGTTGGATGACCCGATGCCCAGGAAATGAGTTACCAGTTGGTCCTGTAAAGGCTATGGGAAGTTTCAGTGGCTGCGCAAGTGAGAGCATATGCTCTTCGAATATTTTCTGGGCCTCTTGATTGCCATTATGCTTCTTGTGAAGGGCATATGCAGCTCGGTCTGGGATGGTTTCAGGACGCTTTGGGTTGGGCTGATAAGATGCGAAATGGAGCTTGAAGGAATTCGAGGATGAAAAATTCGAGGACCGGAACTGAGCCAAAGCCTCATCGAGTCTGTAGTCGAAACGTCAAACGGTTGTTAAAGTCAAGGTGAGCCAATAAAGATGGAAGATGTACCTCCTCTTTCCAAGGTATGTCCTGAGATGCATTAGCCATGATTCTCCTTCTCGTCGATAAGCCATCATACCAAGGACAAATGGTGTCCATGACGAAAGTGATTTGAGACTGGTACATAACGAAATGCTGCAGGAAGCGAATGAATATTGTATCTCTCGTATCAGGCATTCATTGAATGACTGGGGTCGCTGGTATGTAAATGCGGGGAAATGGCACCGGGCCTCCGGATCTATAACGGAACGACTAACTCGAAAGAGTCCCCACGCGTAAGGCAAGTCTCGTTCATGATGTATGCATCTTTTCACATCGGACACAAGGAACCATTGGAACTATAAATGGGTATCTCGGAACATGGAATGTATCTCGCTGTACTTAGTCAAACGTCATCTTCGTACCGGTATGCTTCACAACCGCGCCCGTCAGTCTCGCAACAGATATATCCTCAGCCTCCTTGAGTGGCTTCGCAACCTCCCCGTGAGCATCATTACTCTCCCGCACTGCGCCATTCGTTTGATCATACTTGCGCGGCGGAGGTCGACCTCGTGGGTTGCTGTCCTTGTCGGGAAGTGCTTTACGATCCTTGCCGAACCGCTTCTTGTACCGTACTTGGTCATCCTCGGCCAATTCCACCTTGAGCTCACGACCCAGCATTCGGTTTACCCACCACTTGCGTGTCTTGAACTGCTTCTGCTGCGACTTGTCCTTCTCCTCATCGTCCTTGAAATCATCCTCTGTCTCGACCGCTTCCTTAATTTTGACAAAACCTTTAACGGCCCATGCAGCAGCATCGGGGTCCTGGAACTTAACCCAACCAAAGCCCTTGCACTTCCCAGTATCCTCGAAGGTCGCAACCTTAGCCCATTCGATCTCACCGCACTTCTCAAAGTTTCTGTATAGGTCGTCCTCAGTTGTTTTGAAGCTCATGTTACCCACGAAAATCTTGCGACTGGCATTGACATCCTGCTTTTGCTCCTTGCTGGTCTTCCCCTCATTGGCGTTCTCTTCAGTGGACTCAGACTCCTTTTTGGGCCGACCCTCAAACGATGTCGCATCCTTGATGAGAAGTTTTCGACCACCAAGGTCACTCTCGGTAAGAGAGATAGCGGAGACTTTAGGACCGATTTCTGTAAAATCGACGTAGGCAAACCCCTTGTTTGCTGGCTTGACGCTCTTATCCCGGCCAGGTTCCTTGTTGGTTGGTAGTTTGACCCGAGTGATCATCCCTTCAGTGATGACGCCTCCGGAGTTATCGACGAGCCACTTGCGCAGGTCCATAGCCGTGACATTAAATGGTAAGTTGCCAATCCAGACACTGTGCTCTGACCGAGCGGCTTTCTTATCCTTGCCATCTTTATCGTCCTTTTTCTCGTCGTCGCTATCTTGTTTCGAAGGCAATGACTTGCCCTTTTTGAGCGCACGCTTCGCGCGCTTGGACGGGGGCTCGGGTGCGTCTACGTCGACTTCGATTTCTTCGAGTTCGATTTTGCGCTTGGAAGAGGAGGCGGCGGCTTCAGACTCTGCCATCTCGACAGCTTCTGTCGATTCGACCTTCTCAATTTTTATGGTCTCCTCGGGGTTCTCGGTCTTTGGTACCGACCTAGGAGTTTTGGACTTCTTCTCTTTCTTTTCCTTTGTTGCCATTGTGGTGATGGTAGTTGACAGACGAGTCTAAGGATAAAGTTGCTAGAAAATTTCTGCCTTTTCATTTGCGATAAGAGATAAGGCTCGGAGATGTGGGTCTGCCGCGCCGGACCCTTGAAAATCTGATTTCCTCCGATGGTGGGCCTGTCAGGTACCGATTGAATGCATTGTCCGTTGTCCGCCGCATTGAAAAAAAACCAGCCCCCGGAACTATGGAGAAGTTTACGGAGTATGGATTGTTCAACAACCTGGGAAAAGACTTGATTAGTGAGACTCTGGTGAGCACTGACAGGGAATCGACTTCTCAGTGTCATGCCAACCCCAAGCACCTTGTGGTAAACTCATTCAACCTCTGAAAAAAGCATACAAGATCGGTTATTGAATTGTGCTGAAACATGGTACTGATAATGAGATAAATAGCTATGCTACATGTTTGGCGATTGTTGGGCATGGATGCTTGTGGATGAGCGCAGTGACATTTGGTGCCTGTGCATTATTGGGAAGTATGAAGGCAGTGATTTTCCAGGCTGATGCTATCACGGAGAATGTGTAGTTTGCTAATTTGTCTGGCGAAAATAGCATCGGAAAGAAAACAATTGAGGCTGGTGTCCAACACACCATTTTGCTGTCAAGTCGCATCTTGGCAAGCAAGACGAATAACTGGAAATCATGCCATTCACCGCCTGGACAGCACTAGTCTTCCAATATACCTAGTAACAGGGGTTTCGCTGTCTCGGGAAACATTCAAAACATCTAATGACAGAATTTATCCATGGAACTGAGCTTACCACGTACGGCCCTATAGAAATTCTGACATCTGACTTCACCATAATGAGGATCATATACCTCCGGCCCATCCATGGGGTAACGCGATCATGCCAATCTATCGACATTGTTGATAAGTAGGTGATTGATGAGAACATTCACGCCTGCAACTCGTTGTTCCGGGGCCTGAGAGATACAGGCCCGACATACATCGCCGAGGCCGCCGCCGGCCGGGGCCTGGTGGCGGTGGCCGAATTGGGGAAAGGACCCGTTCCGGCCCCGTCAAGACGGCCCGGGCTTAGTTAATCTTAACTTTGCCGTGGTGTTGATTGGTGGGCATATCATGAAGAGACCCAGCGGATGTCTAATCCTATACCGCTTCTGACATATAAGGAAGAACATATTGGAATTGACGCTTAACGAAAACTTGTGAGAGTCATGTCATAGAATTGTAGACCCGGTCAGCGCGGTGAAGGAAAATTAAAACCAACCAACAGCCACTTGAGCCCAAAAAGGTGCTAAATTAATACTGGGGACCATGAAGATGCCCCTCAACCGGTCCCTGCTCACGTGTGGCTACTAGGCCTGGGCGGCTTGCGACGGGGGCCTCAGGTGTGGCCAGAGCGAATGAGATGCCTCGTGACCCCCCGTCGACCTAGGCCCAGGCAAAATTCACTAGCCCCAGACAACGGACCAAAAACACTGGAACCTTGGAACTCTCCCTCATTCAAAGCCTGACCAACCCCAACTTCACCAGTCCCATCCACCTCTTCGTCCGCCTCCACCTTTTTAAAACCCTCTTCTACGCCATTTACCCTCCACCACGATTCCTTTATTTCACTTAACATGTCGTATCGCTCGGCATAGCAATTCAGCCAAGCAAACGCTTCCATCATTCATTCACAGCGCTCAACGCTGGACTCTCGACCCATTGGTATTCTCGCAATCGGCGATAGAATTTGGAACTTTGGTTCTTGACGTCCAGCACAGCGAAACCACCGCTGGTGACTTAACGGTCAACACACAAATCCTCTTTATCGGCAAACACATTTGTCATCAATTTTTGGCTTAGCCAGCTTGCACTGTCTTTGAGTGATTTATTCATTCATTGATTGTTAAACAAGGATCGTTCCCGAGTCCCACCGGATGCTTTTGAAACTTTCGACAACATGAACGTTCTGCTTTCGCCTCAGCCTCCTGTCTTCCCTCATCAACACGAAAACCCTCGCCTCTCCCCTCAACGTTCCCGTAAGTGCTCTCTTGCCTCAATCATTCCCCATTCGAGATGCGATAACTCACCCAACTCTTCCCACCTAACTGCTCTTCGCCACTAACGCGCTTAGTGCCTCCCTTTCACAGTATGACCTCTCGAAAGCGGAAAGCTGACGAGGATGGTGATGAGACCATGTCACCCAGGAGCTCTCCTACCATCTCTGCTCGACCTCTAGCTCGACCATCGAAGAAAGTTCGATCCAACGAAGTCATCGGTCGACCTCTTGCACTTCCACGACTTCTCGAGACTCTTGATACTTCTCAGCTAAGAACCGTTCTTGAGCGCATATGCGAAACCCATCCCGATATTGGTCATGAGGTTGTCTCACAAGCTCCTCGACCCTCAGTTCCGTCCGCCCTGCAAGTTTTGCAAGGCTACGAGGCGAAGCTGAAGGATGCTATTCCATACGGCGAAACTAGCCCAGAATACACCTACTATCGGATTAAAGAGCCGCTTGTTGCTTTGATTGATGCACTATCTGACTTCACCCCTCAATTCCTCCCACCAAATGAGACACAGCCTACCAAATCACTTGAATTCTTGGACGAGGCCACAAACATTATTCATAGACTCCCCGACTGGGAGCCGCAGACATACCGACACCATAAGGAAACCGCATATGAAGAAATATCGAAGGCCTGGGCACTCGTTGTCAACGAGGCTGGCAAGAGGGCCGGCGGTCTTAATTTACATACTGGAGGATGGGATCAAATTCTGTCTCGACACAATGAACAATCCGGTGATCGTCTCGCCTCAGCAATCAACGCCATGTCCACGAGTGTTGGATGGATAGGCGCCAATGCGAACCCAGGAGCTGGAGGGCCCTCTGACCCTAATTCTATTCTCAACCAGCTCATGTCTGGTACCTATGGAGCTCCCGTTAGAGTTGGGCCCTGGTAGGGACATTTGTGACCTGGAGCTCTCCAAGATAATGATTGCATATCGCGGCGCATCGGACGAGTCATCTTCGCACATATTACGACCAAATCCTTACGACGACTTTCATTTGGCAGCATTGGCGGCATAGACTTGAGGCACCCATTTCTTTTTTTTACGGCAGGGTGGTCGGCGTTTTGCGTGCATTTTCTTTTATATCCCTTTCCCTTCAGTTATGAACTAGTAGGGATTACTGTTATACGGATTGGTTGATTTCCCAAGCAACCCCGACAGCGCAGACAGACTGCGTGTGCCTGTATGTAGAGATTTGATATATTTCGTTTGTTATCTTGACAGTCTTGGCAGAAAGCTTGCAGACAGTTCTCGACGAACCTCATTTATGGTTTCTTGTGATGACTACCACAGGATACGTGTCGATGTAACCTGTTGATTTTCCCACATCTACTTCTTTTCTGTCAGTCAAATATGTCACCCTGGCCAGGACATATCGTGGAGTAAATAGTGTCCGTTTCTCAGATCCAGTGGAATTATGTATACGATCCGGCTCTATTCCGTCTATATCACTAAACCGAAAGGGAAAGACTGATAGCCGCATCTGGGTGACCTCAATGCATTGAATGAACGTTTATCAGATAAGGCAGTTGTTAAAACTAAGCTATTAAAGCTATATTGTCGTCAAGAAGAAACCTATGTTATATAAAACAGGTGAGGCCTGATGGATATTTGTATCCTAATTGCGTCTCGAGCTTCGTGTACTTACAACCCTCCAATTTCAAGAAACGGCATTCCTCTTTGAGATGTTCTCGCTGTCGTCGAATCCTTTTCTTGAGCTCGAAGCTGATAATCTTGGTACTACAGCTACTAAGTGTTACATGCCTTAGGGAGCAAGAAAACTTCTGACCTTAACTTAAGATGTTAACATTCCTAGCCATCTCAAAGGCCACTGATTATATGCTAAATCTCCTTGTATCTTTACTAAGTTTACCGTAATTATTTTGTCATCATGTAGGATAGAAGCCTTGAGTTTTCTCGCCGCCCAGAGACAAGGTATCGAATCCATGATAGAGATACTGAGGTCTAGGAACAAGAAATTGGCTAAGTCATTTAATTTGAATAGATTCAAGGCAGCTCCAGACACGGAGTGCAATTCTGGACCATTGACAATCTGGCTACAGTTACACACAAGTCTTAGGAGTCGGCGGAGCACTTGTATAGAACACCTAGGAACCCCGTACTAAGTAGTTGGAGGTTAGTGCCTTCTGACGGCTACCAACCTGACGAACAGGCAGTGTCACGTGCTCTCCCGTCACTCTGAAGTGGAGGCGCGACTGCCTGGATTGACCGTTAACGCGCTCTTGCTCATTAATCAATATCAAGCCCGCCACTGCTGGCGAATTTTTGCCCTCAACTCTATACGGTCTCAATTTTGCTCTATAACTACGAACTCTCATTGTGACGCTTCCGGAGTTCTTCATGTGTACATAAATTTTGTTCTTTGTTCAAGCATTCACCATGCCTGCGTATGTCCCTAGACGTGTCGCGTTTAATGTTCTTACCACTAACAGTTTCCCCAGCCCAGGCGATCAGCACACTGCAGTGACGAATCCTTTCGAGGAGCCGCGTCTACGAGTCGCCGAATGGGCTGCCAAGGACATTGCAACTATCTCAGCGAAACTGGATAAACAACTTGGCCCGGAGTACATTTCTGCCCGTGCAGGTCCTGGTGGCACCAAAGTCCATTACCTAACTGCTGAGAAGTGTATCACCTTAGCGAACGAAGTTTTTGGCTTTAACGGATGGTCGTCTTCCATTCAAAACATTCAAGTTGACTTTGCCGACGAAAACCCTCAAACACAGCGCGTCAGTATTGGTTTATCGGTCATCGTCCGAATTACACTACGCGATGGCACCTACCATGAGGATATTGGATACGGATCCATCGAGAACGCAAAAGGAAAGGCAATGGCTTTCGAAAAGGCTAAGAAGGAGGGCACTACCGATGGATTGAAACGCGCCTTGCGGAGCTTTGGTAACGTCTTGGGCAACTGCATATACGACAAAGACTACGTGAAACAAGTCACCAAAATGAAAGCCGAGCCCGTTAAAAAGTTCGATCAAGACAATCTCCACCGCCACGCTGACTTTATCAAGCGTGATGTTGTAAGACAAGAACCCGCCGCTGCCGCTACTTCAGCGGCGCCCGCTGCGCCTGTGGTCAAGACAGAGCCAGTGCCGCCACTCCCTGTTGCAGAGTCATTTGACGATTATCTTGGAGGTATCTTGTCCTCCGATGGATTTGAGGAAATCGAGGCTGAATATTTGTAGAGCTCGACGAGGCAGACTTCTGTGTTCAAGAAGATGGCCACCCGGACGAAATTATGCTTTCAACATCAATCTTGGGCCAATCTGCAAATGAGAAACCCGCCAACAGATCATCAGTCCAACAAATTCAGCAACAAACTGGCAGGTCGAATCCCACTGGACCTCCGAATCGAGCACCGCAAACTCCGATACATGGACAGCAACGTCCAACCCCCCCCAACGGTGCAGCCACACTTTCCAATCGCCCACAAGGTGGGCCGTTGGGACGAACAACTCCAAACCAGATCGGCAACCCTCGTCCACCACCCAATGGTCCTCAGAATATGCCCGAAACCGTAGGGTTCTTCTCTGCAAAGGCCGTGAATCAACTGCCGGAATCCACCCTAGAAGGTTCGAGCAATGCTCGTCTTCCTTTGCCACAGGGGCAGCAGGCCTTCAACCCGAAGGCAGAAAGTCCATCTATTCGAAAAACCCCTGGTATCGACCACACTTCATCCAAACCTGTTGCAAAGAATGGCCAACATGTTGCCCCGACCAATAGTCAAGCAACAGTGGCACCTGCTACACGCTCTAATACGAATAGCTTTACCCCAGTGCGACCATCTATGTCCAGTTCCCAGAGCGCACGCGGAAATGTCATAAACCCCTCGCTCGATCAGACTCGTCGAATTGGCGCCCCTTCTGGTCCAGGCAGTCCACTCTCAAATAGGGGTAGCTATCGACCCCCAGCAATGAAACGACCTCCTCCAGCGGATGGGAGAACTGCACTAGCCGACCTCCCTGCTAACGGAAATGGAGGGACAGCACCAACTGTAGCAAGCGGATTGGAAGCAAAACGACAGAAGACGGGATGAGCCTTAGGGCCAAAGTTTGGGTTCAGACAGGCAACGAATGGCATGATCGCTAGGCGTAAAGGTGTTTCCAAAGCTTTGTGTTTATTAGGAGCTCAGGTCTGGGATGTTTTTTTTTAAGGAATCAAATAATGAACGGAATGCAACTTGGGCTCTAGAATTAACTGTCAGATACCATTCCCTGTCTGGAAATTAAGATTTGACTTGGTGTGTTGTAAACAAGTATAAATGTCGACTGTGGAGTTTCTGGGACAGATGTCTCTGGTCATAATTGGCGCGTTGTTATTTCATCTATCATCCTATTGTTACATGGCTAAGCCTAGTTAATGTACATGTGCTTCATCCCGAAGACATTCGAGATGCTCTATTCAGGGCATGGAGAGTGTTTCATATGTCTTCTTTTTGCTTTCAGGTCAGCTTAGCAAGTCCTGATTGAGCTTGTTTCACTGCATGTGGAAAACCAAGCTTGCCCGCCATTTCGATACACTGCTTGTACTTCTTGCGAGCCAAGTCATTGTTGCCCAACATGGCTGCGACATCGCCCCAGTTACACAAAGCAACAGCGCAAGCCTCGTCGCATTCGTCTGTACGGTCGTCGCCACTAACATCCTTTGCATGCTTATAAGCGTTCTTGGCCCAGTTCTGCGCAGCTTCTAAGCACTCTTTTCGAGTCGCGGGCATGGCAGGGTCATGCAGCTCCTTAATCATCTCGGAGGGCTCGCTGGTAGGCGGAACAAATATGGGATGTTGGGCGAAACTGGCAGCGAGGTTGTTCATAATGATGGGCCGGTGGCAGGGCGTTTCGCAAAGACGAAGAGCTTGGAAGAAGAGAGGGATAGCGAGGTGGAACTGGCTCTTGCGCTCATAGTCACGGCCCAAAGATTCCATAGCGCCACCCATTTGTTCTGGGCTTAGCCAGTCACCCTCTCCAGGCTTGATACCCTCCTCCTTGCGACGACGGAATTCTTTTAAAGCGGTTTCAACAGCCCAAACGAGGTGCTTCTGAGAGTTGTCAGGGTCAAGAACATGTTCGTCGGCGTATAACTCTCCGAGTTTGATAGCAATCCCAACAGTCTTAGTAAGAAGACGTTGTCTCTTATGCCATAAGCTTTCGGGCACGAATTCCCCGTCAGTCGCTTCTTGTTCATCGGGAGAAGTGGCAGCGTTCACAACATGGGTGGAAGAGGCCTCAGGTGTCTTGGATGCAGGCTTGACAAGTCTGCCGTCATCGTTGACTTTGCCTTCCTTGACGGACTGCTCCATAACCCAAATCCACCTGTTACAATCGGCAAGGATACCCTCAAGGACCTGCAAGCAGCCGCTGTAATTTCCGATCTTCTGCAGCCAGTGTGAAGTCTGGATACGAATACCAAGAACTTCGTCAGAGTAGGGATCTAGGCCATGCTCTGCGCATTGATCCATGGCACGCTTGTAATACTTGAGAGCCAATTCGGAATCGGGACTGATGTTGGTGTAGTATAGAGCTCGTCGTAAAGAGTTTGCGATGGGCTTCGGGTATCTTGTGAATTGGTAGTGGTAGAAGTAGTTGAAGTAGAGGTAGACGGTGTATGCGCCAATGACTGACACCACGCCGAGGCTGATATCGTTACCATAAGAAAATGGCCAAGGACGTGCTCTGGGACTCACATGAAGACTCCTAGTGTTGTTGCGCCTGGGCTCTGTCGGAACGCTATCTTGATACCAGTTGGACTCATGGCGACTACAAGACTACGTAGGCCAGCAGCAAGAGCACGGCCAGCGAATTGGCGGAATGTGATCTGCGGTTGTGTCGGTTGACTTTTCTTGGGCAACTGGTTCTTTCTTGCTTCAAGATCTCCATCATGGCGATTATTTGACGAATTGCTTGTCTGGAATCGACGCTGGTCCGGCCGGAGGCCAACAACAACGTAGAAGTTAACCGTGGATGTTCGTGACCGTAATTGGACGGATAACAGGCCAGAAGCCGAATGCTGCCAGCACCTCCGGCGGAGGGGTCTCAGCGATGCAACTGCTGATACCGACATGGTGAGCTAGTTGACAAGTCCCTCGGCAAGCGATGGCCGGGGATTCTTTTAATGTGGTGGTGATGACAAGCCTAGAGATTGAAAAGCTGTAAGTGGATGCTAACATGGAGCTCATCATAATTGCGCACAGACCATTTCTCGGACGAATACTGGCCTGTGCGTTTCCAACAACAAGATTCTTCAGTGGAGGGCAGCTTCGGAATCCGCTAAGGCTGACTTGGCCGAGGCTTTTGGACGGGAGAGTCCAGGGTTGTCTTTGGGTTTGGCGGGGGAGGGGAGAGATTGCATATGACGGAATCTCGAGAAACATCCTAAAAATATTCAAACCTATTCCCTTACTCCTCAATCTTACACTATAATCACAACTAAACCACAATAATGGCTGGAAAGTTTGAACCTAAGGTTCCTGTGAGCCTCGACCCCCCAAAGGACGACATCATCTCTCGAGAAGAGCTCGCTAAAGCCAACGGTACGGCCCGCCCCTCATGATGCTCAGCAAGGCATCATGTTGACTCTGACTAAATCTTTTATCTGGGACTTTTGAATTGGACATTGCTGACCTGCAAAAAGGTGCGGATGGAAACAAGTGTTACGTAGCCATCAAGGTATGATCTCCCATAGCAAGCAACTTTGCTGCATGATCCATCTGATGCGAGCACGACTGATCACGTCAAACACAGGGCAAGGTTTACGACGTTACTGGAAACAAGGCCTACCTTCCTGGAGCTTCCTACAACGGTAAATCTTCTAATTGCATGTACTACAGCCCATGATACCTAACTGACACGACTAGTCTTTGCTGGTAAGGATGCCTCGAGAGCTCTCGGCAAGACTTCGACCAAGCCAGAGGACGCACGACCAGAGTGGCAGGATTTGGATGAGAAGGAAAAAGGTGTACTGAATGACTGGATCACTTTCTTCTCAAAGCGGTACAACGTCGTTGGTGTTGTTGAAGGTGCCACGAACTTGGACTGACTAGCCGAGTGCCCTCCGAGTACTCAAGTCAAGTTATAAAAGCTTCATCTTCGTTCCAATCTATTGTTTTTGTGGACAATAAGGAGTGATGTGAATTTCTGATTCTCCGCCGCCATGAGCCCACGAGTGCTCGAAGGATCTAAGATGCAGTATCTCGCTCAACGACTGGTCCCGTACTTTGGCCGACATGCTGAGAGACTATCTCAAGACCGATGTCAAACGCCTACTTCTCTCGCTCAAGCCACAGTATGCCCTTGTATACTTAATCGAGAAAACCCTGATCTTGGGCAGTAGATCCTCCGCTTTAAGCCCACCCCGTTACAGCTTTTATGTTTTGTCAACTTAGTGCTCTCACACAAGCACCGTTACATAAAACGGGCTCGCAGCGCTTCTATCTGAATCATTACTATTTCGACCCATCCTTTCGTATGTGGCGCTGATTGGGGCCGGTTTGTAGCCTGTCTCTGGCCGGAGAAAAGCTAGAGGTGTGCCTGGCAGCCCAGTTTCACACGAGTGTTTGCTTCTGGAGAGATAGACTTGGACAGCGAAGCTTGGGCACTACGTGTCACACATGAGATCTTTGGTGACCAAAAAGAGGTTCATGCACCCTTGATTCACACGTGCGCTGTGCCTATAACTACCTCGGCGGTGATTTCTACTTATGTATATGAACTGATTGACAAAAATAGAGGTAATGGCGTTTAAGAACCCCGCGTTCACAGAAGGGGATGAACGAGATGAAATCCCTAACCAACAGCACTCATAAAACATTGATAACCCAAACTCATAACTGATAAAAAGCCTTCAGACTTATCGGCCATGCCTTTGCAAAGACTGTTCCTGATCATAGTTATGCTGTGTCTCAGATTCATTTGCCCGGCAAGCGATAGCACAGTTGTCACAAGGAACGCATTGTTTCCATGACTTGCGCAGGACCTTGACGCCAAAACATTGATGATTAGGGTCGTTGCGAGCAAAGTGGCAGTATGACTTGAGGCGGAGGGTCGAGTGATTGCATGCGAAAAGAAACTCTTCCCAATCGCACATTTTTGTCGTTGTGGCAATTGCCTTCGCCTTGGCTGATCCTGATGTGATTAAGTTATTCCGGCGAGCTTCGATATTAGGCAATCAACACTTACTTACAAGAGCTTCGTGAGTCACAGCAAGGAGTGTGAATTGTGAGGTTCGGGGTATGAGTAAGTGATGAGTAAACTGAATCCGTAGATGGCAGCGTACAGAATTAGTGATAATGATTGATCAGTGGCAAAGGCTGCACGTTTTATAGCAAGGGAGCCGACGCCGGATTCAGAGTTCGTTCATTGAGGTGAAATCTCTTAAAGTTTCCTTGTTTCCTCGTTTCCCTGGTTCCTGGATCATCCAGCTGTTGGGCAAGATACAAGGGTTAGAGTCTTCATCATCCAATCGACTTACAAAGTATTTAAGGAATCGGCCTATGCGATGGACCATCTGCAACCCAGCATGATGTTAGCTGCGCATTTTCCTTGCAGCGCTGAAAAGAGCTGGCTGCAGAGACAAAAAGTGAGTATCCGAACGAGGGGGTCAGTGAGGGTTCGAGTCTCGTGTTACCCAGTGTGTCTCATGGGAGTTTGTTGGCAGAGTTTTCACCGCGTTTCTTCTGTTTCTTTTTTTAATACCTAAATCTTCTTTGGCGATAATTGGAATGTAGAATCAATGAAGAATCACCGTAATCTAAACATCGAGCGAGAACACGAATGCCACCTCTCACTGGGGAGTCGTGGGGTGTTGGAGTTTCGAATTGACCGAGGATTCAAGTTGAGAGGGACGGGTATACGCAATAGCCACTGGAGCTACTGTTGTCTTTCTCAACCCAACGGGCCTCGACATATACTGAAGTATGGCCGACAATCCTCGCACGATATACATTCATTCTCCAACAGGTTATTACCTCCACTTAAATTCGAGCCAGATTATGAATAGATATCTTGGATCGTTTTCGTTCAGCCACATTCGGCCTCGAGGATTTTGACCCAGGATAAAGAGTGGGATTTTCGGCAAGATGCAGATATTACCAAGGCTAATGAAGAACCACACGAATGCATGTGGCCAAATCGAGCTGGACCAAGAGAAGTAGATGAGAGAAGAGACAACGGACCACATCGTCAAGTCACGAAGAATGGAACTATCCAGAGACAGATGAATACGTATACCAGGTGCTATTGGGTATTGTAGGGGCTTTCCTAGAGAGGTACATGATTATAACGAGCTAGGTATTCCACAATAGAAGACATCAACAATCGAGAATAATCGTCATGGCTTTGATGTGAAAAAGAGCTTGGAGCACTTGCAATAAGAGGCGTTTTCCGTAGGCTGATTATGAGCAACAACATACATCTGAGGATCAATGCTGTGCCGGGAAACTGTAGCGGATGAGCCTTTATTCTTTGGCTTTTTCTGCGAATCAGGATAGTCTGTCTATAGTAAGCCGTATGCTCTAACTGTTCATGACAATACAAAATGAAGGCAATAGTCGTGATCGTTTGTTTAGTCCTAATGATCGTGGGTGACACGGAAAGTAAACAGGTACTGGCTGGAAGCGCCAAATTGTGAAAAAGAACACCGAATGGTCTTATATGGAGAGAAGTATCCCTGTCATATGCTGGCGATGTATCTACCTTAGTAGGCAGACATATGATGGATGGTCCATTGCAAATTCAGCCGCATCACTAATTGATGGTTCGCAAAAACACATTTTCTACCAAGTTTCGTCAGCGGGCGAACGCAGGTTGCCTCGTTGGATGCCTAGCATTTTGGGGGTTGAAAGAAGAATGCTGATTGGTCTAAATGCATCGCAAAGCCTCAAAGTGAGGCGGCTTGTGGAAGACAAGAGTCGCTCATATCTCACCCGGAATTGTACTTTGCCAAATACAATTCCTCCGGTCCTGTTACTTTATTTCATCACAGCGACTCTTCCCTCCTCTATTTCCCCATCACCCCCCGCCACTTTCATCTTCATTTGCGCCTCTGCACCCATCCTCCTTTGCCTCCTGCCTTCTTCTCAGCCAACCCATAGATCTCATACCCATGGCTCATACTGCTTTGGTAGTGACACCCTGATGCGAAGCACAACACAACACAACACAACGTATACCTAATAGGTAGTCGACTATCACTAGTGTAGCTACCAGCCAACTCTCTCAACCATTCGGGGATCTCTTGGCTTCAGCCTGTCTGCTTCTTCAGACTCGGTGTTGACTTGACACAGACCTCACGCTAGTATCTGCCATCGGTCGTCCGACCTGGATCCCTTGTTGGACTCTGGACTCAACGCTTGTTTGCGCTGGACCCAGCTATTGACCTCAGCCCAATGTATGCTTTTTTATTCCTTTGATTCTTCTGCTTGCTGTGTTCCTCTCCTGTGTCTTACCCAGCTCGATCGTCAGTGTTGGGTCGAGAACCTTGTTGTCCCCTCCAAAGTCGAATGAGATTTAGCCCTCCAGTCTATCGACTCGATCACAACATGATGCACTGCTACAATATAATGGCTAACTCGAAGCCCTAGCCGCTCTTGAATCGCCGTGGCGTCTTTTGTCCATCTACTCGATCATCCCTAGGCTCCCCATTATTGCCACTATCGGTGTTGCTCGGGCACACAGTACGGCTCGATTATCTATGTTTATCGCATCCCATTCCCTCTGATAGCAATATCGGCCCTGGATCCTCACAATGGACTCCTTTAGCTCTCCACAGGACCAGCGAGGCGGCGCCAATGTATCCCCACAGGCAGCTCAACAGCAGAGCACAAACCTGGCTGCTTTGGGTCAGCAGAGACATCAGACCACGAACCCGTTTTGGCAAAATTGGGCAGGAGATGATCCCTGGAATCCTCTTGCCTTCGGTGCGCCTAATGATGGCCAGACCCGTTCGCAACTTATTGGATCTGCCAACTTTCAAACGTCATATCAAGACTATCGGAGCAAACCACTTTTGTCGGAATGTGATACCAACCCAGAGGATTCGGCTTACGGAAGCCGCTTGACTCATAGCATTGGAAACCCTTCTGCCTATGGCGAAGATATGGACCCTGATATCCAAAATTTGGAACCTCAAAATGCGGATGCGCAGCTTGTCAACAGAAACTTAGAAACCCTTCAACTGCAGTGTCAGCCAGCCACCAACAATGCTCACTTATACCAAGATCAATGGGTCCGGCCTCACCCTCCCGCAAGCGTTGCAACGGCCCCAGTCGGTGGAGAACGACGTTGGCTTTGTGGTGAATGCCAGAAACGATGCCGTACACGTTCCGAGCTAAGGTAAGCACATGAGTTTGACCTCTATTGATCATCCTTTTGCTAATAATCTAGAAAACATGAATTAAAACATTCTCTTCCTTGGCACTGTGAGGTTGCAGGCTGCTCGCGTGAGAAAGGCTTCACTTCTAAGAACGACCTTGACAGACATAAGAGAACTGTACACAGCGACCGCACTGTTTCTGGTCGCACCTTTGTGTGCAATATTGGCAATTGTGCGAAGAAAAGTAAAATCTGGCCAAGGGCAGACAACTTCCGGTCACATTTGCAGAGAATTCATGCAAAGGTATATTCAGCTAATGACGACCTGTCTGAATATGTGCATCGGTATGCCTTTTCTCGCCCTTCCTTTTGAGCCCCATACTTTGCATTGGTACCCAGAGTTAGCTAATGAACTACAGTCCAGTTCCGTCACAAGATCTCGAGGGCGTGGGAGGGAGTGCTATGGCATATCTCCAGGCACAAGAACAGGTATCTGGTTTAACCCATCCCTCATCAATTCTGTCTTTCCGTGTGTCGTATGGTGAACGGCGGGCTTCACAACTCCAATCCGGTGTCAACAATCTTCCTCGAGGACCACCCTCCTTATCTTTTGATCGAGATGCATCAAGCCTTGCAACAGTACGAGAAGGTGACGAGAACTTCATTCACCCTGGCATTATCCATGAACGAAGTGCTCTGCCATCGAATCAATGGCCGGTATCCGCTTCTGAGGAGGATGCGCCGGGTGACGATGTCACCGCTTCTGAAGCTGAGCAGCCGGACGATGTTGCACTGGAAACTATGGACGGCGTGCAGCAAGGTGAAGGAACAACTACAAACGTCTCTTGTAATAGTGGAGACTCAGGAAGCCAACAGGCTGATGTCAGAATGGTTGACGCTGACGAAGCCCAACGGACTCCTAAAGCAAGTCCCTTACGTGGGAAAGAAAGCGAAACCACCTCCAATGTGAGCTCAGAATCAGCATACGATGACCTTCTTGATACAATACCCAAAGAACTTATCGAAAGCTATCTAAAGAAGCGGTTCGCAGGCTTCGGAGAGGAGGCTTCAAAACTAGATACATTGAGCAGCAAGAGCCAAACACATCCTCACAAATGCCAGGATTGTGACAAAGTGTTTCATCGACTGTGCGAGCTGAAGTCAGTGTTATTGTCCAACACGCCGAATACCTTAGCTTACAATTTCTATAGGAAGCACCAGAAAAGGCATTCGAAGCCATACGGCTGCACTTTTGCCGATTGTAAAAAGACATTTGGAAGCAAGAACGATTGGAAGAGACATGAAAGCATTCAGCACTACCAGCTTGAGACATGGATATGCGACTGTGCCAAGCCTGATTCTGCTGAATCTTGTGGCAAGGTTTGCTACCGCCGCGAGAGCTTCCGGAACCATCTTTTGAAGGAGCATGGGATTACAGATACTAGCAAGCTCGAAGCGAAAGTTGAAAGCTGTCGAAAGGGTCGCCACTGCGATGCTCACTTTTGGTGCGGCTTCTGTCAGGAAACTGTTGAGATCAAAGAGACAGACAACACTTGGGCAAAACGTTGCGATCACATCGATGACCATTTCTCTGGTCGTCATGTACCCAAGAAAGACATCAGCGAGTGGATACATGAGAAGGATCACAGGATTGTCCCCTCGGCCGCCCAGGCAGATGGGTCTGCATCTTCATCTGGATCATCCCCATCTGACCCGTTATCTCCCCAGAGCACTGTTTCAACAGAAAACAGTTGTGAAGATCGCCGAGGTCGAAAGAAGGATATGTATATGTGGACATGTGTGAGTAGAGCTCCGGCCCAAATGCCAACCACAACTAAACTAACACACTGAAATAGTGTAATTGTGCTGTTGAGAACAGTTTCAGTAACAACACGTTGTGCTGCGAGTGCAACCAACGTTCGTGCAAAAACTGTACTTGGCACGCAATTCCATCTACAAGCGACAGTTAACTTATTCTGTTCAGTGCGTCAATGTTATATTATAGTTGGAGGATATTCCCTTTTCTGTTCTCATGATGCGAATGATATACCCCGTCATGTGGCACGCTTGAATATTTACAATTTACAAATGCCAGAGAGTCGCATTTGCCTGGGAAGCACTTGTATTTATAATAGAATGAGTTTGATCTTATCATCGCCTTCTGCAGCTCCCAACAACGTTAGGATGTGCGGAAATCAAGAGCATGTTGATGCTTCAATGCGCCTCCCATTCGTAGCAATGCTATAAGCCCGACGACGGTTAGGGCAATTATAAGCTGTTGGGCATTACTCCTGATATATCACGAATTACTAGTGAGAGTCTGCTCCAGGATATTACCAAACAACCCCAAACAGCCCCTGTAGGATCAACATACTGAAGAAGAGAGGGGTATCGGCCAACTTCGAGTGCCGTCCGCATGCTCGAATAGTGCCCTGGTGCATACGACGTATTTCCACTTTAGTTGACCACCGACTGGCATGGCGCGGGCTATTGTCTCAGTTTCAAGCCACTCCAACAGGCGCCCCGGATAAGTTCCCGTGGCGTGATCAAGAGCAGCCATGAGGTCCATGTGGATGAGATGCTTCTGAGCTGAACCCGGCCCACGGATTGCCTTGTCGGGCATCTATTCTATGTGTACCACAGGAGTCTCCTGATTCACTGACGACAAAAGAAACTATAGGTATCGAAGGGGTCAGTCAAGCCACTGTGAGTTTCTGGTAGTTAGTCATTTCCCCAGGAGCCGCGTTGGGTAGTCCGCATCACTTGTCATGTTACACAAGGGACCACCAACAGGGCCCATGCTCTCCCAACAGGGGTATGGGTTTGAAGAAAGTACTCTGTACATGAGGGTAGATAGGCTATCTCGCAGGGGTTACCCACGGAAGATAAGATCTGCACCACGTTTGGGGAAGAGAACGATCCTCCCGACGCTCGAGTGAGCCCAGGCATACATCTCAACGACTAGTATCAAGCGCAATACAGGGGCCGAAGGTCTCTGCATCATCTTGACCACCCATGAAGAGGGATCGCCATGAGACGAGCCCATCTCGATTGTTGTGGAATGGACAACCCGGATGACGGAGAGTTTTGGTTCCCCTTACACTTGAGATGGATTTCAAAAGCTGCCATAATATTGGGGACAAATGAGTTCACGCTTACACCGACGGCTAATGGTTCCGCTTGACATCTAAGCTTGACAAGTTGCATCTTCTAGTTATAGTAGTTGAGAGTGGCGCAGCGCTGAATCTGACTCGAGCCAGGTTGCAAAGAGGTTGAAGAGCTGTGTGAACTGAACTTTACCGAAATCCACGCACTCGGTTCATCCAGTCGGAGAGGGCAGACGTAAGTTTACGTATTCACACATGTATGGCTCAAAGTAGATGAATCCAAACGCCAACTCACTTCAGCTGAAGCGTAGTACTCGATATGCATTTGCCATCCAATATTACGGGACAGTCTCAAGGCTCATATTGGGGGCTATTAATACTTCACCCATGTAACATCACATAACAGACATTAATCTATGGCCTAGACAACCCCCCATGGCGTATGCATGCGAATGGAGGTGTAGCTATGGACTCAGCCCTGCTGCCGTATTGTGATGATTCATAATTGATATCTGTCATGAAGAACAAGGCCCGTACCTCCGACCTGCTCCCCGAACCAATAGACTAGTGACTTACAACGGTGCCCTCTTCCAAGTCCAGAACAGGGGATGACCCAATTGTTTGTCTAAATTGCTCTATTCTTTCAATTTCCGGTGATGCACCAACCGCAGAGAATCCGCTCTCGATCAAGGTACGAACGTGCTCCCTTATTCTCTCATGACATGGCATATGCTGGTACCGAGTAGGCGCAGAGGAGTTTAGTAATATATGCACAGGCATTGCCGAGACTCTGTTGTTGGACTCTTGGCTATCAGACTTGGAACTGGGTGTCATTGAGGATCGATACTGACAAGGGTCCTTGTGCCAATAGGATTGGGAGCTGAAAGCCAAACCCGTGCGATAAATCAGATTTCCCTACCGCCGTCCTCATCAGTTGCACCGTATGGTGTACACTAAGGTACGTTCGTGTCAGACGGGATGGCATGGGACGGGATCTCACAAACAGTGACAGTGAAGACCCAGGTCGGGCGAGGTAATGCTTGTAAGTCTGTTGGCTCTAGCAATCCACTAGTCTCCCTTCTAGTAACTAAGTATGTACTTGTTATTGGTCAAGATCTAGGCGATGGCCGCCTTCTTTTTTAAGGTGCTCATCTGGGTAGACTTGGCCCACAAAGGTTAAGTGCTGGAAGGGCATTTCCTTGTCTTAAATTAACGAACGTTTAACGCCTATCGTCGATCCTCCAACTCCAGCTCCAGCTCGCGCTGGTGAAAGGACAAGTCGCTGGTCCGCCCATCACAGCCGTGAGTGATCTCGGTTTTTTTCTTCTTCTTTTTTTCTTCTT
>JAAVUA010000002.1:0-123203 GCA_014898875.1 Fusarium miscanthi
TAATAATATCCTTTTTTAAATTTTTTATTTCTTTTATTTATTATATAACTATATATAAATAACTAAATTAGATTAAAACTCTTTTTCTCTTATAACCTAAAGTTTAACCTTTTTATAAAATTAAAAAATACAGATAGTTAAGATAGGGCTTATAGGGCAGTAAGAGGCCTATTTCTGTTTCATAGCTCCTACCCTTATAAACCTTATTTTTCAGCTCGGCAATATGACAGCTTGTCATTTAAACGTCAACCTTGTTTCCTCTTGGTCAACTCATTGTTATCCCGTTTACCAATGACTAAGTTTTCCCACCCACATTAGTTATATATATGTAGCTTCGGCTGCGCCGGAACTACGGCTGAGGAATAATTACATCCTATTTGCTGGTAAAAGGTTGTGCTATGCGGCAGTTATGTAGCTGAAATATCAGCGTGGTGATGCCAACCGTCGATCTTACCATATCTGATATTTATAGGCGATACTCGAGATGTAGCTATCGCATTCCCTTTTAATCCTTTGCGACCTATATGCTGTTACTACTTATAGTATCTCCAGAACGATCGCTGTCTTGTAGGGTGTCCTCGGTCGACTGATCTCCGATTTTCGGTAATAGACTTGGTGGTTTCAATAGAAGCTACAGACTTAGTCAATAAGTCAAACGAAAGATTGGCAATTTCATGACCAACTGCGAGTGTCTGCACACATACACCTGTTACTGCATCCTGTGAGCCTCCGGCCCTCTGAAGAGCACGGTCCTCCAACCCCCCCTCACCCCCCATGACCTTTTTTCTTTTCAAGCCTGACTGGTAAGTTATCACAATTACAAAAGCATAACAAGGATCAGGAAAGAAAATCACTCAAAGCCGGGTAAGGCAGCCCGGCGCTCTCTTTTCTCGCAGACCTAGATGACTTGACCATAGCAGTGACCTGAAGACTTGTTAATTATTTGGCCAACTGAAAATAACATTCAGTGTTGGGTGGACACGGAGTTGAAACGAAGTCAATATTGTGCTTCAAGGTAGAAGACAAGACAACACGGGGCGAAGAAAAGAACTTGAGGGAATTAAGCTGACTTGCTCTTCTCTTTGTTATCTTTTCTCCTTGGAAATATGGTAGCATGTCAACTTCAGTGGGAAACGAAATGCAAAAAGTTCATACATTCCTCTCCTCAGTTTTCTGCACGTCTGACCACCCACTACCCTTTTGATCAACTAGGTAGTACGCAATATGTTGGGGGTTGTAGGAACCCCCTCAATCATGCAAGTTCAACTTTCTGTCACATAAACAATCACCAGCGGCCTACGTGGCATAAACAACACTTGTGGCTGAGAGCTTGTATCACCACAGAGAACTTGGTGGCATAGACAACACGACCCTTCAAGTCAAGTTAAATACTCGTAATATCCTTCTCTAATTCCTCCTTCCCGTTCTTCTATCCAGACATTCCTCTCACAGCCTTCTAAATAGTAGCCTTCAGATTACTTACTTTGAATTACATCCAAAAGCTTCTTTTTTTACCTCATCTATCCAATCTCTCCCCATTTTAGCATTCAAAGACCCTCACCACCGCTATGCCTGACGTGGGTAACATCCTGGTTGCCTCCTGGAAGCTGGGGCAAAACGAAGACTCAGTGGAGTCAGTTTCTATGTTGGGCACTGCGGGGGAATTCGCTCTTTCTCCAGACAATCGTAAGCGTGTCGACAAGAAGCACTTTGGTGATGATGGCAAGTACAGATGTAAGTCAGCTCGTTTATCTGCCTCTCTCTTACGATCGCAGTCTGACTAGGTCTTAGCCGTTGTCAAGTTGCTGCTCAACTACGGCAAGTCTAGCTGGTACATGGCAAGTGGCTATCTAGTAAAGGACGACATCGTCATTACCGCTGGCCATTGCGCATATGACTGGACAGGCCCATTGCGCCGTGTAAGGTATGTCAAGGTCTATGTCGGCTATCACGGCAAAGACAATATCAGTACGGATGGGGTCCAGTGCCGTTATGGTCAAAGGATCGTGACAACTTCTCAATGGGTTTCTGGCGAGGGTAACCGAGAGGGCGACGTTGCATTTATCAAGTTAGCCAGTGCTTTTACTGGCAAGCTTAATCTGATAACATATGCCCCAACACCTCAATCAGGAGAGGATGAGCTCACCGTGGTTGGTTACCCCGCAGACAAGAAGCTCAATGACGATGAGGGGGCAGAGATGTATGAATGTTCCAGCAAAGTCAAGTACAACCTCGACACATCGTTCAAACACATGCTCAGCTATCCAATTTCAACATACGGTGGTAGGTGTTCAGCTCTTCTTCACTGCTATCAAGTCACCTCCATACTAACTGATAGAAGGCAACTCTGGATCTCCGGTTCTGACGGGGTCTGGAATCTCTATTGCCACACACGCCTATGGCGGCCTCTCGATGAATTCGGGAAGCCCTGTGGCTGGGAAGTACGGTAATCCGTACAATTCCTACGTGAGATTCTTGGAGTCACCCAGTAAATACGCCTGTGTCAAGCCGATCAATGACATTGAATTTTACTCGGTGCCTGACTCTCCACAAGAAGAAGAATCTGAAATAGCCTCGGGGGGAGAGGAGTTCTCATTCGACAGTGTCATGAAGGTTGTCGCGGATTTCGGTAGTGCCACCAGCGATATTCTCACCACCGCCGCACCTTTCCTTGGCCCAGTAGCAGGACCCGTCGCAGCACTGGCAGGTGCAGTCATCGGGGTTGCTGGGAATATCGCACAGTCCAACATGGGCGCCGAGTCTTCAATTCTCGTCAACAAGGATTACAAGGGCTTTCTTGAGCGCGGCATCATTGGCGAGTCATGCCTCAATGCCATTCTCGACTTAACTGTCAAGCAGGATAAAAACCTTGGTATCTCGGAACAACTACAGAAGGAATGGGAAAAACTCGGACCAAACCTTCACGGACTGGGTCCTAGACTGCTCCCGGTCGTGATGCAGCCTGCCTCGGCCATCGGATACGACGCTTACAAGACCATGAAGAGTAGATACGAACTGCTCAAGAAGGGAAGCACAGAGGCAACTCAGTCCTCGGCGCCAAAGACTCTTAAAAACCCTGGTCTGCCGGAAAACTCAAAAGTCGACACCAAGACTCGAACGTTCCTTACCAAGATGTGGGCCGACACGGTCGAAACAGCCGGCGAGGAGGAATTCTTTGAGAACCTCGGCCAGGTCATCCATGACTCCGTCATCAATGAGCGAACGCCCACCAAGTTCGCATCGAGCAGCCTCTGCTTTCTAAGCTCCATCTCCGGGTCCAAGGACGCTGGTATGAAGGAGACAGATACCGACACAAACCTCAGGATTCTTTGTGCCCGCGCCATCATGGGCGAGGCCGCCATTGAGGCACTGATCAAGTCCGACGCCGATAAACTCCAGGAGGAAAAGGTTTTTGACAGTATTAAGAAACATGCTCAGGATATCGGAAGACAGGCCATGAAAACCGGTTCCTGGCTGCTCCCTAAACTGACACCCATCGTGATCGAGCTCCTGAAAGGAGCCAGCAAGGAATACGACGGACGCGGGGGTTATGCACCGGCTATCCCTTCTGAGAAATCGGCTACTTCGAGCAAGCTCAAGGTGGACAACGGGTCAAGCACTAAGCAGAGCGAGCTCAAGGTGGGTGGGACGGGCAAGATGCAAAACTGGGTGGCAGGCGAGATCAATGAGGGAACGCTTCGCGAGTATTGGACCAACCAGTCGCCGAATCTGGATGGAATCGTGTTGGTAAAGGAATAAATGCAGCAAGGAAACAGTCCCAAAGTAAAGGGCAATGGCCCCACTGACACGAGGTTCAACACAAGGACAGGTTGTCCATACTTCAACGTATGACTCCAGGGGAACTAGCACTCGGATTTTCAACACTATCACCAGAATGACTCAGCTTGCAAAGCTTGATTTAGTAGCTAAATCCTTCAATAATAAGGAAACTCATGCTTCGTATTATAACAGTATCGGGGGACCACTGGAGTAGAAGGGTCAGTCAAGTTGACAGGAGCGTTGTTGGACTTGACTTACAGGAGTGCATCTAACTCCTGCGTGCTAGCAGTATGGCATCGCTTCTCGCTAATCATCTCTGTAAAGGAGGTTATAATATTTGTGCATAGAAATGAATTTGTGCCAGCCATTCTTCTCTGCTACATTCTGTCGGCCTTGAAACTCCCAGGCAGGCATCTCTGGTGATAGATGTTAGTCATCATGGATCAAGTGGAATGGCCACGTTTGACTTACAGAGCTGGATACGATATATCGTGCCAGTCCAAGTTCTACAATGTCGATGAGTGCTTTCATGATCTCCTCCCGTGGGACATCTGGATCCATGCGCTGGATCTGGAGAACGTCGATGTAAGTACCCAGCCTCTTGACGCTAGCTTGTGCTGCATCAAAGATGTGCTTGCGCGACAGTCCAGTCCCGTTCAACATCTCCCCATCGTTGATGGAAGCAACAAAGACAGAGAGTTGAGGCTCGCCTGGGGCGCTGGTGGCGAAGCAGCATTTGGTCATGATCACGACACGCGCTCGGGGAATGTTGTACACTGACAAGGCCTTGGCGATTATTTCTTCGGAGACTCTGTTCGAATAGAGATCAGCCTGAATAAAAAAGAGTCGCGGTCAATACTTACGGTCATGGTGTTGACTAGGAGGAGTTAACTTACAGTATCCCAGGTATTGATACCAGCCTTGAAGGCGTGTTGGAGGAGGGGCAGAGCCTCGTCTTCCTCGAGAACCCACTTCAGCCAATCTTTGTTCCCAAAAGACATGGATCTCAGAATGACCTTGGAAATTTTTAAGCCAGAGCGACCAAGTCTGTTGTAGCCCATGCGTGTTGCTTGGGGTTGGATGAGGAGGTCTTTGACATAACCATGCTGAGAAGAGGACATGATGAAAAGATGAAAGCGATGTGCTTACAATGTGAGTCCGGGGTTGTTATTACTCTAAATGGAGCACTCATGAAGAAATTACATCTCGACCTTTTATAAGCTGCAATCTTATACTGAGGAATCTGTGATCCGCCGTCCGTTCACGAGCTGCTGACTGACTGAATGGCTGCAGGAATCCAAGACATTGCCCGCTAAGCCCAGAATGGTTCCATGTTACGAGCAAAGCTAATCCATTTCAGACTGCATGATCCGAACTAAGCCCAATATGGCTCCAAGCCACGAACTTTAGGGCCGGCTTTCGGCTTACGAGCCGCAATGAAGCAACTGTTAATAACAGTTCAATGACAGGGAAGTGGCTTGCGGACTTGATAGATGAAAAATGAACAAGCACGAGATGAGAGACCTGAGCGATTGATTGTGAAGAATATAAGGTCATTAGGGCCTAGGCTAGACATGTCCCAGCAAATCCAAGACTCCTACTTTATCACTCAATCTCAAATCTCTTCCTTTCACAATGGTGTCCCTTACTGAAGGTCAGAAGGCTACTCTGAGTCCTGAAGCAGTCGAATTCCTCGCCAAGATCCGCCACCCTCCACTAGCCAATACCCTCTCATCCTTCATAACATCACCATGCCGAGTCCCAGGTCTACGACAGGGGTTTACAGAAAAGACAGTTCCTGGCGAGACTCAACTTATTGAGAAACATAAACTTCACATCACCGAGACTCTCATTGCTGGCGTCTCAGTTGTCGTGATTGAACCACCGACCATCAAGCCTGAGAAACAGAACAAGATACTGTTCAATGTCTTCGGAGGAGCGTTCATCATGGGCAGTCCGCGAGATAGAGCTGCACTGCCTATGGCGGTTGAACTTGGTGTCCGCGTCTACTCGGTCGACTACACCAAATCTCCCGAGGCAAAGTATCCTGAAGCACGGGATCAGTGTCTTGCTGTATACCGCGAGCTCCTCCAAAACGGCCCGTCAGGCGCCTCTCCTGTTAATCCATCTGATATCTACGCCATGGGTTGCTCTTCGGGTGCGCAGATACTCGTGTCTATGCTTCTCGTAGCGAAGCAGAAAGGTCTTCCGATGCCAACAGCCGGTATGTACCTCTGCACGCCTGCACTCGACTTGAGTGGAGCCGGTGATTCGATGGTCTTTAACTCCTTGGGGCGCGACATCATGCCCGTCAGTCTTCTCACCGGCATGGTATCGCAGAACTATGCTCCTGAGGGGATCGATGTGACGGATCCTCTCTACTCGCCTATTTACGCTGACTACGATGAGTCTTTCCCGCCGACGGTTATCACAGTTGGGACACGGGACTTTGCGCTCAGCCATGGGATACGGTTCTACTGGAAGCTTAGAGAAGCTGGCGTCAAGGTCGAGCTGTTGGTCTCTGAGGGAATGTGGCATGGTTTCAATTGGGACCCTGTGATTCCGGAGTCAATCAGGGCTCGTGCTGCGGTGATTGAGTTCCTAGAAGGCTTGTGATAGCATTTTATGGGTGGCCATATCTTGGAGCTATGTTGTTTAGCAAGCATTTCCAGAAGTCTGTCTAGTTGGCGCGAAGGTCTCGCTCGCGGGCACCAGCAGCCGAGTTTCCAAGGTGATCATAAGTCCCTAGTGCGTCTTTGTAGAGATGCAGGGGCAGTTATTATCAATAGCTTGCTAAAATTGACCCAGGCCGAGGCAGGCATCACTCTTTGTTTACTGTTCTCTATCGAAAGTAGTTTTTAAAGTACATAATTCCTAATATAGTAATAAGTAGACAGCGATTTAAGTTTCTGCAATTGCCGCCTGATCTCAGCCCCGCTTTTATCACCCTTCCAACTACATACTCCCCAAACCGGTCACGACTTTATATTCTTTTCAATTCATCATTCGTCGTACTCTTCCTGGCGCTTCCTTAGTGACCTCTCCTGCCATCCTCTCCCCCCGTAAGATGTCTTTGTGCCCTCCAATTCCGCCCAACAAAGACCCTTGGGAAGACGAGGACTTCCGTTTCAAGACCAACGGAACGCCTTGTGAATGGGGTGAGGCATATCATCCTGGTGGCTATCACCCTGTTCACCTTGGTGATGTGATAAAAGACCGATACCGCGTCATTCGCAAAGTTGGATGGGGCCAGTTCTCCACGGTCTGGCTTGTCGTGGACATGCAGTATGCTGTTCTCATAAGAGACCTAGAACGTACTGACACCGTTGACTAGGATGAACCGCTATGTATCTTTGAAGATCACTCTTGCGACACAGCCTCATACTATGAGCAGAGAGGTTTCTCTTTACAGATCTCACCTCCAAGATGAGTCACCATTTCTTGTAGCTCTTCACGACACGATGAAGATTATCGGGCCCAATGGGGAACGCGATGGTCTTGTTTTTGAGACCATGGGTCCAAACCTGATATCCTTTCTCAAGATGAGACCAGAATTCCAGATTGGTGAGCCTTGGGAGAGAAGATTTACAAAGTCATTTGCAAAGAAGGCGCTACAGGATACTATCCAGGCGCTGCACTTCCTCCACGAACACGGTGTTATCCATGGCGATTTACATCCTGGTAATATCCTCACTTGTGTAGAGCATCTACAGGTTACTCCCGATACAGAGACAAGCCTGAAGCAATCTGAGAGTGATGCTCAGCCTCTCAAACGGAAAGATGGGAAAAAGGACCTCTGGGCTCCCTACTACCTTCTTGAGCCTCGGCCATTGAATGACTACTTCTCTTACGACCTGGATCCACTTGTGAAGCTCGCTGACTGGGGTGGTGGTATGTTCTCAACCTTGAAGCGGTGAATACTAAGTACATTAAGCTGACCTTGACAGCCTTCACGGAAGAAGACTCTATAGTTGGTGCTAAAGCTATCACGCCAGTTGCACTCCGAGCCCCAGAGACAATTCTTGGCGAGCGTCTGGGCAAAGGCATTGACATATGGGCCTTTGGGTGCCTGATATTCGAGATGGTCTTTGGCCGACCTCTGTTCGTTGCGATCCAATCCCTTGAGGGAGAGGACTACGACGAGACCTCCAACGACGAGCATCTCATTCAGCTCTGGGAGGTTATCGGACCATTGCCCAAACCACTTCTTGAGAAGTGGCGCAGAGCAGATCAATATGTTGATGCAAGCGGAAACAGACTGGAAATTAAGCCTCAAGAGGACGACTACGTAAGTGGTGATGAAGATATGGATTCAATTGATGGGGACGATGAGGAAAGTGATGGTCCTCCTCTCGCCTATCTCGGCCAGTTTCTTTCTCTCGAGGATCAGATCAAAGCAGAAAGACCGGATTATATCGATGAGGAAGAGTCTAGAGAGATCATTCACCTCTTGCGGTGGATATTGAAGTATGATCCGGCTCATCGGCCTTCAACCAGTGATCTCATTAATCATCCTTGGCTTCGTCCAACGACATAGACAGATCATAGTATAACTGAAACGAATATTGGATTATTTTTACTACTCAAAGCCTATTGTATCTATAGATTATCACTCCTTCTCAAAAGTTCCTCCAACGATACCTGGCGTGCTCGCGAACGAGGTACCGTTATACTTGCCCATTTCATCCCGTCCCAGCAAGAAACTCTCAGGCGGGCCAAGATAAGACTGTCTCACGCCACCAAGATCAACCACAATCTTCTGAATCAGGATATTAGGCAGAAGAGCCCAGATTCTCAACTTATAAGCACCCTCCTTCGGAACGTTGAAAGACGAAGTGGTATAGTTTCCATACAAGCCCCAAACGGCATTTCCAACGGCGTAGCCCCAGCCATCGGGCATGTTGGTGCCCATGTTGGGACCAATGGGCGTGACGATCTTTGGGTCGGGTTGCTTCTTGTCCGCTGGGAAGAGAGTGATGCCGTATTGAAGGGGATTGCGGTCGCCGAGGTAGTTCGCGCCCGGGGACATGAAGACCGTCACGTTGGCGGCTGAGCTGTTGCTGAAGAGGTACATGTCGTACTCCAGGGCAGGACCCTCGCCAACCTTGAGCTTCTCGGTGTTGAGAGGGTACAAGCCCATACCAGCGAGCGTACGACCGTAGTTCTTGATGGTGTGATACTCCAGCGAAGAGTTATCAGAGTCACCCTCGTGGATCTTTTGATAGTGCGATGCCTCGATAGAAACATGTCCATCAGACTCGACAAACCCTTCTTCAAAGCTATCAGGAACCTCTCGGTTGATAACAGTCACGACCAGCTTGGGCTCATCGCCAGCATACTTCTCAAACCCACGGCAGTCACTAGTGATGTTGATCATGACTTGTGTCGTGTTAGGTGCCTGGGGAGCATTCTCCCAATCAACCGTGATGTAAACACGGCTATCGGTGCCGTTATCACCACCGACTGTACCGTTATACTGGGAGAGCTGGATAAAGTCCTCCCACGGTGCTGCACGCCAGTTGCAGCCCTTGTTTCCACGGTGGAAGACGTCGAAGTATCGGGACTGGGCTCCGTGGGGTTCCAGGGGAGGGAGCTCGAGGCTGTTGGAGGACAAAGAGTGCCAGCGGCTGTCGCCCTGGATAGTGGCGTTTGAACCCTCGACGCCAACGCCGTATTGGCCACCTAGTGATGGCCAGACGTCTTGGACGAATCGGAGATCGGGGAGAGTGTTTCTCATGGGTTGCTGCCAGTATCCGTCATATCCCAGGTGAGTTTCTAAATAGGTTAGAGGAGTTCAGGTCAGGAAGAGTGAGGGACTTACGATCGAGCATGTGCGCCCACTTGCCATCAAGCAACTCGTTCCATCGCTGTGTCAGATTAGAGTCCTTGTACATTAAATCCACCGACTTCCAGATAACATCATTCGCAGAGTTACGCTTCTGTCCCGCGTACAGCTGATTCCTGGCGCCGAAAATCTGGATCTTGTTCACGATCTCACCGCCAAGAACAGGGTGGAGCAGCATCTCAAAGAAAGCAGGCTGGTACTCCGAGTCAAGCTTGTCGTAAACAGCCTGGGTATCCTCCCTCAAAGCAGCCCACTGTTCAAGAATGGCCTCGGCTTCGAGGTAGTTGATGACGGAGTAGACCTGAGGCTCGAGCAGCTCGAACTTGCGGCGGGCAGCGTACATGCCATAGCGCGTCATGATATCTGTGATGGCCTCGACGTGTTCGCTGCCAAATTCACGCTCGACCCAGGCCTCAACCCACTTGGTTGTGCCCTCCTTCTCCCACTTCTCGGTATCGTAGGCAAGGTCCATGAAGTGGCTGATGGGGATCTCCTTGGGCTTGAGATCACCCACGTTGACGATCCAAATGCGACGGGCGTTTCGGTGGTAGGCCAGAGTCATCTGCTCGGTTGTCTTCTCGAGTTGAATGGTGTTGATCCACTTGTAGTTTCTGGGATCGCCAACGTAGTCAAAATGGTAGTAGACACCAGCGCCACCAGAGCGGTCTGTCTCGTTGGCAAGAGGGAGACGACGAATGTTGCCCCAGTTGTCGTCGGCCCAGAGAAGGGTGATGTCCTCGGGGACGACGAGGCCGCGCTCTTGGTAGGACTGAACCTCCTTGTAGAGGCACCATAGAGATGGAACGTCGGTCAGGTTCTTGACCTTGAGACCTTCCTTAATGATCTCTCGCTGGTTGTCAACAAGAGTCTCTAGCATCTCGACAATTCCGTCAATGCCGAGATCGCCTTCAATAGCTGTGTCGCCAGTTCCTCGCATGGCCATAGTCCAAAGACTGTTTCTAGCATATGGCTTTGCCCGTGAAACACCGTAGCGGAAGTACTCGTCGATGGTCTCGTTGTTGGTCTTGTACTGCCACTCACCCTCATAGAACGTTCGGAACTCGTTCTGTGCCCGCATCATAGGCTCAGTGTGAGATCCACCGAGAACAATCTCGTAAGCATCAAGGAGAGGCTGGTTAAGAGGGTCATCAATGTAGACCATGCTGCCCCAGACAGTGGGCCAGAGGTAGTTGGCTCTCAGACGGAGCAGCAGTTCCGAGACGAGGGCGTAGAACTCGTGATTATAGGGAGCCTTGTTGTTCCAGGTTGGATCCCAGCGTGAACTATGCGTGTCAGTGGTAATTTCTGTAGGTGGGCTGATATTGCTTACCCGACCCAGCTGGAAAGTCCGGGCTGCTCGTCGTTGAGAAAGATGCCTCGGTACTTGACTGAAGGAGACTTCTGAACCTTGGGCTTGGCGAGCACAAAGATCTCATCTCGTTTGCGGATAGGAACATCTGCCCACCAGTACCAAGGGCTCACACCAATCTGCTCGCTGATGTCGTAAATACCGTAGATCGTACCTCTGGGGTCACTTCCAGCAATGACCAGGGCTTCGGCAGTGCCCTTGATGGGATCTTTGACAAGCTGGCTGACGAAAGACTCCCATTTGCCTTTGATCTTGCTAACATCGAGTGAACCATCTTTGATAAGCTTGTCAATGACTTCAGAGTGGCCAATTGTACCAACAATGATCTTAGTGTTGCCAGCGTTGGGTTCTGAGTAGTTTGGTCCAGAGAAGTGCTGTTCATCAAGAGTGCGGTACTACAATCTTAGTGGAAGTCTATGAGGGCTTAGCAAGTACTCACGTGTGTGTTGTTCTTGACATCCACGGGCTTGAACTTATACTTGGCCGGTGATGATTTCTTATTGCCATTGCTCAGAGTGAAGTTGGTGCCAGTGACACGGCCAAAGTCGACGGCGAGGTCACCAGCAGCACGAATAACGCCCCAGTACTCATCCTTAGAGACACGAATCTGGCCAGACCCGGCATCTCCACCGACGAGCTGAAAAGCGTCATCCGACTTGTTGAAGGCGACAATGGACTGTTGGCCGAGACCTGCTACCGACGGCAGCAGGCCCAGCAACGATAGGTACAGCTGCGAGACCTTCATAGCTACAGAACCCTTCAAGCCAATGAAGATGACACCTCACAGAGCTCTGAGCTAAATAATTTGCATCTTATACACATCGTCCGGGTAAATTCAGAGATCAACATTCGAGAAATGCAAGTTTAGGCACTATCGTGGTTCATGTAAGTGGGACATTTTCACTCACGAGATAGGGCATGATCATCGCAGCGTCGCATCGTGCCCCGCAAAACCAGGTTCATTAGCCACAAGGCCGGCTGTAGTCGAAGCGACTCCGGGGTACGGGCCAATAGGGAATATGTGCACTATTTACCCAGGGAGATCAGGCCAGGCCCCGGTTGACAGCAGCAGAATGTCTTGTCCCGAGTGCTAAAGAGGTTAATAACCCCGCTGCTGGGCGAGAGGTCTTTATTTGTGGAAGAATGATGATGCACGAGTTATGGTGATGTCATGGGCATGTATGGAGATCGCATGTTGGGTAGATCATGCTTATATTTGACTTTTCTAGCAGTCGGGATGAAATTAAGGTACCAGCCACGTTTCATTCATGCTTTGAGACGGCGCATGTCACTTCCCTCTCACGACTGTATCCATGAATGAATGGCCCAGGTTGAACCACTTAGAACTTGACAACTTCTAAAACACCCTAGTCTCTCAGTTTCAATGATTTAAAACCTTATCATCATTCAAGTGCTCAAATGATCACAATTTCTCTAAACCATTCCCCATCCTCTTTCGATCTACCTAGGAGGTCCATTTTCACGCTACTCATATGCCTCTGAGATTTCGAAATATACTGCTCTACAACCGTCCATGACTCATTTTCCTGTCTCCAGCGTTGGCTGAAAGGCTCACCGCAATTGAATGACTGATCACTGTCAAGCATTTCTTTCAAACCTCTGTCGTCAGACTTCGTTGGTTGAGGAGTGGCCTCGGTGTCGTCGAATAGAAAATAAAAGACCCTCTCTGTAAGCTTTAGCCGCCACATTTCGGAATGTACGACTTTAGATAGGCTCTGTGTGTTGAAGAATTGCCGAAAGATTGGGCGAGACCACACATAACTTGGCCTTTCTTGAGTGGGCTCTGGTGTTAAGCCGCTAAACTTAGTATTGGCCAAGCAGTAATCGCCGTCAAATTTGTTGTTATTTTCATTGTTGACCGACATTTGCAACCACTCGTCATGTACTTCCAATGGGACTTCTCGTGCTGGCTCCTCAAACGATCGTTTTGTGAGCCAACAGAGGAGCCTAGCCCATTGTTCCTCTATCTTCTCATTAGTGAATAGGTCTTTTCCAATAAGTTTGCAAGCCTTGCTTATACTGCGTTGGAACCTCCAGAAAAGCGAGCGTGCAAACTCGGGGCCTATTGTATCAAGAGTAACTCGACCAAGCTCTGGGATAGGGGTTAAGTCTAAAGGAAAGACAAACAGCCAAAGAAGTTTCAGCTGCTCACGGTAAATAAGTTCAAAGAACTCATCAAGAGATGCTTCAGTGCCTGATACGGAATATAGTGCCGTCAAGTGGTGATCAAAGGTATTATCCAACCAACTATGAGCTTCTTCGAGTTTGTGTTGCGTCGCAAATCCCACTTCCCAAATCAATGGGACACCCGTTCCTAATCCATCTCTCAAGCTATTATAGCTCGGTGACATGGGTCTAGAAAGCCAGCTCTGGAAAATAGCCCACTCCTCGTCTCTGAAGTCGAGGCGGTAGTTCACTTGCTTGTATGACACGAAAAGCTTCTCCTGGGCTGGCAGACCGCTTGGGAAATTGCTTCGACCCAGTTTCCGTAGTCTTCCAAGACCTTTCTCGATTTCTACGCCAAAGACAAGGGCAGCATGGCTCTCTCTATTCCTGATTGAATGCAGATGGGGTAATGAAATATTTCTTGAAGCACAGGCCGTGAGCAATGGGTATTCAGTATAGAAGTCGTTCAGGTAATCCCGGGAACCTTTTTTTGATTTGGGCTTTTTACCAAACCAGTAGAAAGTCGCTGGAATCGAGATTGACTGTTTCAGCGGGCTTTGGGTGGAAGTGCCTTGAAATGGCTCCAGACTTCTATAGCCTGGAAGCAAGTTCCTGGTCAAGGACCTTCGTTCCTGGTGTTCGGCAACTAATAATTTGTCTTCTTGCTGCCACCGCCTATAATTCTTCGTCCATTGGCGCTGAAAGAATGCCTTCAATCGGTCATTGTCATTGCTGTAGTTGTTCAGGGCATGTCCCCATTCTTTAGCCAGATTGCGCGTCTTCTGTAGAAATTGGGCCTTTTTGACCACCCTCTGGAGGAATATTCGAGTTTCAAATTTCCTCTGTTCTAAAAGAGCCAACCAGCAGATCTGTGCCTTCCTCCAAGCCGCGTACTCGGACCAAGCCCGTGTTGCTCCGAGCGACAAAAGCCGCGCCCAGTCTTGAAGATACCTGATGGTATCTAGTTCCTTCAGCCGACTTCCATCATTCGATAAGGTAGAGTATTTGATAAGCCCTATGAAAGTATAGACTTCGGGATCTGCTTTCTTCCGAAGAATTAGACAGATCTTGCATCCAGAAAGGACGAAGATTCGATCATTTGGCTCGCACTTGCGCAGGACTGCTTGGGTCAGTGAAACGCGAATACGACCAGCTTCTGCAACATCAATTCCATCAACTGTTGACTGGAATCCAGAGAAAAGATATGAGGCCAGTGTGTCGATCTCAGCGGCTACAACACACAAAGAGCTAGTTTGGCGATGAACCCGAAATCCCGTATAGCCACTGGACATAAACTTCTTGGATAACGAAAAATCACTGTTCCACTGTCCTTGGTACGGCCTCTGACTCCTTTCGCCCCAATCAGGAACCCATGATGGGAGGCCAGGCATGGACTGGCCATGGCTCGCCATATCAAGTAGTCGCCCAGCCACTTTTTGACTTCCTTTCATTAAGAGTCTGGCAGCCAATCCTATGTACACAGCTTGGGGCGAGAGCGTGTAGTCCGGCTCCACCGGCTTCTTCCAGAGCCCAAGTAAGGCGAAGATCTTGTCCCTTGGATCTGAAGCATCGCAGTCCCGTGTATCCTCCAGTAAGGTCAAGAAGCCATCAGCACCTACAATCTGCCGGGGAGAACCAAAATGCCGCATCCATCTCTTACTAGACAGTCTCTGAAGATTAGTGTGGAAAAAGCCCCAGTGCATAGCTTGACGGTCATATAGAACGAGTGCCTGTTTCGCAGATGCGATCTCTTGCACAACCCATATACGGGAGAAATATGGGTTTCTACTCAAGATCTCGGGATCATGCGCAAATTCCGAACCGCTTCCTTCATCACCTACTCCCAAGTAAATGAGAACACGGCTGGCAGTCGAGTATATCTCTCTCATCATGCCGACTTGATGAGTCCTTTCGGAAGTATCAGACTGGTTGATACAGATTGCGTCAACCCATAGGCACCTATCTTGATCGTCAAGTCGACAGTTTTGTAACGCATCAAAGCAGTTCTCGGTGATTGGAAGTGTATCCCAACGACTTCCAATGAATATAACGTGGTCCTTTTCCCGCTTGCCATCTCCTTTGGCCCAGGTATATGAAACCGCTTCGTACGATGCAACATTTTCCCTCCCATCTGAAGTCATCATTTCTGACTCTTTTGACTCTTCGTCATGGTTTTGAAAGCTCACAGTTTCAAAGTCTCCATGCAAGCAATCCCCAAAGTGCCCTTTGTGCAGTCTTAAAACACGGATCTTTGTACCATTGAGGGACTCATATGAGGTCTTGCTTGCTTGCAAAGATGTAGTCGGAGCTGTCTTGATAACGGAAGAGCAAGACGTGTGCTTGTCTGTTTCCTTATCGCACCATTCTTGGTCTACCAGTGAAACCAGAGCCTTGTGCAACGAGCCATCGGGATCATGGGAGTAGGCGTAGTTCTGATATGACACCGATGGCGGCCAGTTCAATTGCATAGCAGACCGTTTGCCCGCTGATGGAATCTGAAGTTCATCGTTGTGTTTGTTGGCCGCTCTATGAGAAGGGCAAATTTCTCCGCAGTTCATACATGCTGGAATATTAAGTCCTGAGCAGATGGCAACATCGGGCTTTTTGCATTGCGCTGTGTGCCAGTTATCCATAGTAGATATGCACCCTGGCGTCGTAAAGCGAGACTGGTGGGGAGCGCGGTGATCGCCAGAAGTTCGTTGCTAGATGGAAAAACGGCCATTGTTGAAGTACCTTACGCAAGGTACACATCCATGAAGAGGGGAATGTGAAATTGAACACAGCCCCGGCTCAGCCAGGTGTGATCAGTTGATTTCGCCCAATAATTACAGTAAGTAAGCAGCCAATATTGCGCCTCTGATCTACATCCAACGTATCGTGGGCACATACTATTGGCCAAATGCTTGAAAATCGAAACCACTTAGCCTATTACAGATGAGCCTCCTCTGCGCCCACAAGCACAAGCCTCTGCCAATACTGTCCAATCAGCACGCTCTGTGTTACAGCCCTCGAACAATTGTGATTTGGAGGGAAGAACTCGTCCGGGTCACTTGAAGTTATAATGAGACGTTGGGCTGTTCTCGTGCTTGAGCTTGCATAAGCAATCGCAACAACAGGTTCATTCACTGTTGTAATTTTGGCCCAATTAAGAAACCATCACACTTGATTTAGGCCAAGTAGTAATCCCACTCAGATTTTTATTTACTTTCTTCTTTAATCAGGACTCGCGGTCACTTCTTACAGGACTTCCCGTACTGACTCCTTGGACGGTTGTTGTGTGAGCCAACAAAGAAACTCTGCTTAAGAGCTGCAGCTTGATCAGCTTATCTTCCCAGGCCTTTGACTATGTATTGAGTTTGCTGACACATACTATGACTACCTAAGCGTCTAGCGCTTCTCCCAAGGCGAAATAACAAGTTATTCAACATTAATTCGATTCCATAAGCCGAGTATAAGCCTTTTTGCCTAGTCTCAAAACTGAGACTCTCCAGCAAAATATGCACTCTCCCAGTTGAACTTCTGTGGCTTATAATCATCAAACCTGAACAATGACTCTCTGCCTGAGCTGTCTTGAAGCTGATTCACTCCAATGTACAGTGTGATCTCCAGGTCCGTTAACTTTTCCCTGGCAATCACCTTGCCAGCGCCATCGATGGCAGTCCATTTGAGATTCTTCTGGAAGTAGGCCATGGCCGTTGCCGACTTGTCACGGTGCTCGATGGGCACGGCACGCGTGAGCGGGACTTGGGCGCGAGACAGGACATTGGCGCGCTTCTGCTCGTAGCAGTTCTTGCAGGTGATGGTGTCCTCGGTGAGGACAGTGCTGAATGTGAAGATGCTGCCGACAAGATTCTTCTGTTGGCTGTATGGCGCTTGGTGGTCAACCTCGCCAAGGAAGAAGAGCAAGGTGTATGATTTGCCGCTCAAACAATATCTAAGTTAAAAGTAAATAACATTAGAGTACAGAATACAATTAATATTGGGGGGTAGTCTCTGGAACATACCGGTTGTAGACGATATTGATGAGAGGGTCTGTTGATTCTTCGAGATGTTGATAGGCCTGTTCTGGGGGCCCGTACAGCTCATTGATGTAGATGTTACTCTTCTTCGGAATCATATCTCCAAATTCATCGGTGATCTTATCCATGTAGTCATAGGTATAGTTGAGGGCATCAACATAGCGAACCTTGTTGGAATTGAAGAAGTCATCGGGTTCACTTGAGGCATGGAAAGGAATAAGATCTTGCTGGGGGGTGTCCTTATCCTCAGGCTCTTGCCCCGGTTTCTGGTGGAACCAGTTGCCTGGGTTGGAGCATTGCCAAAGGTGAAGCAGTCTGTCGATGTTGCAATGATGCAGCCAGAAAATGGGGTCGAATGCGGCCACTGGAACTGAGCCCATGTGGCCTATGCCAGCACGATCTGTACCGCCGCCAATGAAGTCCTATTGATAGGTAAATCACGCTATCCTAAATGCTCGGAACGAAGGAAAGAAAATACTTACGTGGACACTGTTGTGAATCTGCTCTAGGTTGAGATAGCTCTTGGCAGTGTCTCCCGGTGCGTTTTTCATCTTTTTCTCGTTGTGCTTGGTGGAAGCGAAATTCACGTATTTGGTGGTATAGTCGTGCGTAAGCAGGCGAAACACGGCGTCCTTGAGCGTGAGGTTACTCAGGTCTTTATGCACGCCCTGCAGGGACAAGTCCACCTGCTCGTTGTTGGATACTCCCTCCACCCACTTTCGTTTCTCGTCACGGAGCGTGATGCCATGGCGACTGGTGCCGATGCACATGTCCCACTGAGCGTTCGTTCGTTAGTGAAGATACAAGGCTTTCAGCTTGTTGGTGCTTACCGGGGTATCTTGTTTGTTCAACTTTTCGTCAATGCGATAGTCGCCGTATGTTTTATCGCCCATGGGCTTGTGGCCAGGCATCTGGAATCGATACATGGGGTTATCCAAGCTTTCATACTCAGGTTCACCCTCACCACGCCAAGAGCTGATGATAGAAATCTTCTCGTTCCGGGCGATGTCGGGAAGACTTGGCTTCAGTGCCCAGTCCCAGTAGGGCAGACGCCAACGGCTTGCAGCAGAAATCCACTCCTTGTTTTCCTTGCTACGAGTCACGGCTTCTTCCATCATGAGATCGCTGAGTCTTCGCTACACACACCATCAGTCCCCTGATCTTGGATGTGTGAAAGAGATGGTACATACCTCGTACAACATCATGTACGCCCGGTGCCAAGTGGGAAACAGGTAAGTGTTATGCTCGCAGTAGAATCCTCGCTCAATTCCCTTCATCCGTTCCTCGAGGTCCTTGGCATCGAGTGGGATTGGTGCCTTACCCATGTTCCACGAAACATTCCGGGGATAGCCGTGAATGCCGGCGATGCGGTAGAACGAGAGTTGGTTGTCAGGGGGGAGGCTCTGGAACGTCTTCAACGCTCGAATGAACAGAGAGAGCTCCAACGCTGTCTTGTTGTTGGTCTTGGCCTCATTGTACCAGGTCTCGATGTTTCGACGAGGAGGAATCGCATCATTGGTATTGATGGAAATGGGGGTCATCGGGAAAGGGTCTGGAATATCGTATTAGAATACGTGGTCAGAATGAAGTTGCCGTATTAATGTTATGTATGCCTACCGTTGTCATCGCGAATGTCAATAACGAGGTGTCCATTCCTCGCAGAGATCTCCCAACCATGAAAGCGAGCGCAAAGCCGGACTGCAATCACATTTCCAGCCTGTGTCATCAGGTCAGTCCGAGACCGAGGAGGCGCAGGGGAAAACTTGAACATACCTCGAGAGACTTCAGAAAGGGACGGCTCATGTCAAAGGTGTCGCCCTGCATCCACTCGTAGGCTTTGGAGCCGACTCTGTTGGGGTGGCTTATGGCGACAAGCTCCTTGTCTTTACGGTCCTTCTTAGGAGAAGTCGCATCTTCGTTGTCGAGGATGACCAGCTCGAACCAGGTCCAGTTGCCCTGCTCCAAGTCGGAGACGGACCCTTGATCGTGCGACTCTGCGAAGAGTTTGATAGCGCGAATCATACGGAGGGTCTGGGTAGCGAGTGGCTAGGAAGAATCAGTCACAATGATGCTAGTGATAAATGTACAGACCAGGAGACCAACCGGCGATTTGAACCAAATCTTGGTCTGCACGGCGTCGCTGGATGCGCTGACGGAAGCATCCTGCTCGCTCCTGACGGCATAGCGCGTGTGGATAGAGACGGGCTGTTCCAGCTTTGGAAGCTTCTGAACCGCAGGCTGAGTGAGGTGGTTGAGACGGTCGAAGGGATCCATCTTGATTTTTTCCTACAGTCGTAGATGGAATGTTGATGTTGCTTGAAGGCCGAGATGCTTAGGCAGTTGAAGAGATGAGCTTGGTTTGCTGGTAGGTGTTTAGGGGCCAAGCCGGACTTATATACACGATCCCGCCCTGCCAAAAGTCTAGTGTACATCTATCTTGAAAGCCAGCATGTAAAGGCACATCATCACATACCCATCAGCCCATCCCGGCCCAGTACGGTTGGGAGAATGGGCCATGAGAGAACTATGCACAGAATGAGACTACTTCACAGCCAGTACCAACACATTTGTAAAAGCTCTGTAAATCCTTGCCCGTCCTGCACACCAGCTCTGTGATAACATGCCGATTCATCACGAGAGTTCAATAGTTCGGCCTCCTCCCACCCACCCAGATCTTGGCCGTCCACTACAGACCTATAAATCGAAAGCGGCTGGAAACTTACAGCCCGTGAGCTCTCGGCCTAGCGATAGCAGACGTCGGGTAGCAAGTTGAGACTTACCCGCGGGCGGGTGTCGCCTCGTCACTTGCAGATCTACATCGAAACTCAGCCAGCCACTTTCAGATCGACGATGAAATAGTCCCAAAGATGGACTTGACTTGCAACGCAAAGCGCTCGGCCTTGTAGTGACAAAACATGCAGCTTGCATTTCAGCTGTCATGTAATAGACCATTTTAGGCAGTGATGGGTGAATTGTCCCGGTTTTCCTTATCACCCGAGGTGGGCCCCAAGAACTTTTGAGTGACAGGTCATTATCAATTGGATGAACGAGGTAAACAAAAGCCAATACTGCAAGCTTCAGTCAACTCATTCTCTTCCTGTAGAGTAACAATTGCCCACTTTCTTATGCGGCATTTACGGCTGACGCGGCATCCTCAATGTCATTTATTTCGTCACTTTATAAGGAGCCCGCACTCCCTCACGCTGGTTGGTGCGTTTACGGTTGGCAATGTCGAACTTCTCCCTACCGCCAACTATATCTTTTCCGTCTTGCCGATGCTATCCAGCGTCGATCTCATCTTGCTAGAGGGTTTCGCTTGAAATAATGATGGCTAGTATAAACCTTACCCTGGCAGGCCTGGCTTTTAATATAGTTTAAGAACCTATCAATCTCCCTCCCTCACAGCCGGATTATACATAGTAGAATAGGTAAGAGGTCGAGTCTGTTAGCTCTTGTATGAACTGGCAAGAGAGGAGATCTTTTAATATATCGATCTTGCTTTGTTGAGCAATCATGAACCAGTTCATCCACTGCGAGTCTGGGTCGTGTCGTGACAGCCGGGCAGCCAAAGGTGACGCGTGAAAGCGTTGCTGTGCTAAAGGCGTGGCTATACTGAGAGGCGAAGTGGCGGAATAGGAGTGATGCAACGGGTGCCACATAGTGACTTGCCAATTAACTGAACTTGTTGAATTATGCATTTATCACGGACATGTCTCTGGAAGATTGTCTGAACCTCAGGGACTAGAGCTTTGGTATAGGGCAAATACCCACTCTGAGCCCCTTCGAGTTCCCGATAGAGCATGTCAGTTTCCACATCTTTCGAGCCTGGGTGTGTAGCAACAAACATGTGAAGTTGAAAGCTTCTCCTTGGTCTCGGCTGCCATGTTCATCATATGGTCAACCAGAGTTTTGGAGCCTATTACCGCTACCAATTTCTGTCTGCTGATTACCGCTACAATGAGGCGATTATGGAACATGTCATTCCAAACACGAACGCGCTTCCTTGTACCAAGCTTGGAAGGTTAATCTCGTGCGCAACGGGAACCGATACCTTACGATCAGCTTCGCCATGACCATTCAACCTGCGCGAGCAGCAAATGGCAGTCTTATATGCAAGACAGTAACCCTGAAACTATGTCAGCGCCATCAACCACACGAAGAATGCTTATTCGGGATGTCATCCATTCGGCTCTCATAACTTTGCATTGTTCCGTATCCTGAGCATTACCGTTCGGGCCTAAAATGGTAGATGACGGAAAGGTCGGATGTTTGAGCTCGCCACTTTCATCAACTTGTCGCTAATTCCTCATTTTGTTGGTACGAGATGCTTGACCCTCCAACCTCATGCCCATAACTGATCCAACAGGACAACGTGTTTTCATAAGCACCCGCAACATCAAGTTCCGTGCGAGACAAGAAATTTTAATAACGAATATTACAGACTTCTCGATCGTTGGATCTAAGTCTACAAACTGAGATACGGCATCAATGACAGTATTATTTAAGTAAAACCTCCTTTTTTCCCAACAGAACTATATAAAAGAAACCGCCTTCCCAAGTCAATGAACCGGCTTCGACCCTGCACGTCGGGTTACGAAATATGTCCCGGCTTATTGCTTATTATTTCCAGAGTAAATCTCAGTTACCACGTGAGGTAAAGGCTCACCAGGCTTGACCCAGTCAGCATTGTATCTAATAGGGCTCATCTCATGAGAATTGACACCTACATTACCATCGATGGTCTCGTCCGCATAGGGGCGCCAAAAGTCCTTCTTGCCCTGGAACAAACGTCTAAGCCACCCTGGCAGGATGCCTCCAGGAATACGCCATGTCCAGGGATCTTTGTCCTTCTTATTGGTAGCAGTCAGCTTGCCCATGGAAGCTGTCTCCACAGCCCATACAAGAACTTGGATAACGATGTAGCTGCAAATACCGGCAATTAGGCCATCGGCAATCGAAAATGTAAAAGGCATGATAGCAATGGTCAAGAACGCTGGGATAGCGTCACCCATATATCGCCAATTAATATTGACGACGGCTTGCATCATCATAGAGCCAATCAGAATCAAGACACAGCCTGTTGCCCAAGAAGGTATAGAAGCAAAGATGGGTGCAAAGAATAATGAGACAAAGAAGCAGAAGCCAGTCATCATGGCTGTGATGCCTGTTCGCCCTCCTTCGCCAATACCAGCTCCGCTCTCGATAAAGGCTGTGACAGGTGATGTGCCAAAGACAGACCCTATAGTGATACTGATGGAATCAACAAGATATGCTGTAGCAGACCCTTCGAAATCCTGAGTTTTCTCATCTATGAGATTGGAGAATCTGGCCATTGAGTAAAGGGTACCTGTGCAGTCAAGAATATCGACGTAGAGGAACGTGATAAGGGCGCGGCCAAATTGGCCACTATATGCACTGATATCCCACTTTTGCACGGCAAGAATTCTGGTAATAGGATGAAAGTCCACAACCTTTTTGAAAAAGTTGAAAGAGTCATCGCCGACTGGGGTATAAGGGAAGGCTGTGACTGAGGTACCGCGTGGCCAAGAACAAACAGACACGAGAATGATGCCTATGAGAATAGCACCCTTGACACGGAACATGGTGAGAACCACCGTCAGGATACCACCGCAGAAAATAGCAAGCCAAAGAGTCGGGTTCTGCATCTTGTGCGAGCCAGGACAGGTGCCATCCTCCAATTTATCGGCAGGAGAACAACCAGCCAGCTCGACAGGGGTTGAAACAGCACCAGTAATGAGGCCGATTCCTTCGCTGTATGTGAGGCCGATAAGTGTCAAGAAGAGACCGATGCCAGCACCAGTAGCTAGCTTGATTGAACGTGGGATGGCTCGGGCAAGCCACTGTCGAAGACCGAGGATTGTGAGACCGAAGAAGATGAGACCCTCGACGAAGATGGCCGTCATGGCTACCTCATAAGGGACAGATCCAGAGCCATGGAAGCCGACGACCTAGGTAGAACCACGTTAGAAATTATACAGGATGTCAAAAGGAATACGTACATCGTACGCGAGGTAAGCGTTCAAGCCCATTCCGCAGCTGATACCAACGGGCCTGTGCATAAAGTTAGCAGCCAATCATCCAAGCCATCCCCAGCACCTGTCGAGACTAACATGTTGGCGAGGGCGCCAAGGAAGAAGGTGGCCAGGGCAGAGATAGCGGCAGTGGCAGTGACCAGATCACGCTTGACCTCATTCTTGCAAAGAAGATAGTCCGAGTTGGCGACACAGATGGGGTCATCGGGAGTCGAGTCGCAGACACAAGTGCCTCCACTGTCAGCGACAATGCTGGAATTGACAGCCAGGATATATGCCATTGCGAAGAAGGAGATGAGGCCTGCTCTGATCTCAGTCGTAAACCGGGAACCAGGTCGCTCGCGGGGCTAAAGTCTTTGGTCAGTGCGATTCTCTTTGCAATACTTGTTCGGTGGCGTTGGCTCACATGGCCAGATCCCTCCAATTGAAACCAGTGGCCTACACGACTGTTGGCCACGCCATCGTTGATTCGACTAATCCACCCCATGATGGTGAAGCTCTTGAGAAGAAATGATGCTATACAATGGGAGAAGAAAAACAAAAAAAAAGGCAGGGGAGAAAAAGGAAAAGGTTGAACAGAACGGGGCGCGGTTGGAAGCTAAAAAGATTCCGTCTGCAGTGGTGAGTTATAAATAAGAAGCAACAGAAGAAAGACAGCAAAGAGACAAGGGGCAGATGGCCTCCGGCGGATCAAGCCAAACAGGAAGGATGTCTAACCCCTCTCCCTCTGGCACATTTGAAACCCCCAGAACCTTTCCTATATGTCGCAAAAGTGTTGGGAGGCGGGAGATGGGCGCAGAGGCAACATGCATTAGCCAAAGTCTTGGAACGGCCAAGCGCACGGATTGTGGGAACTATTTAGGGAGGTCGCGTCGGCTTGGCGTTAACTAATCGCGGGCTATGATAACGCAAAGTTAAGGGTACCTTATTTGGCTAATAGCAACACCGGGAGGTTGAGTTTGGTGGCGGTTTCAGCGAGTCTCAGCTCTAACGGGAGTTGAGCTATGCTCGGTGACTGGCTATAAAGTCCCAGCTCTGGCTTTGTACACGCAGCTAAGCTCTTTTTTATGCTTCATTCTGATGGAGGAGAGTGGCATTCCGGTGGGTTCGGTTACCAGGAAGTGTGCAAATCCGGGCCATTGAACCGAACAGGGCTTATCTGGGGGATTATCACACCCTGCTTCAGACCCCTGTCTGTTGCAATTATCCTTCACCACTTGAATGCATTTTTACTCCCCCTATCCTAGCCTTGAAACAGAGGGCGTTCGTTCGCGAGATATTAACTTCGTGTAGACCAGATAAGACTGGGGGGAGTTGGCAATTCCATTGTATTTACATGCCCAGCGAGTCGCATCCCGCCCTCTGCAGACTTTTTGTCTCGAGACTCTGCGAAACAGCTCCATCGCTGCTTGCTTTTCCCCTGGTCGTATCGCTTCCGAAAATGGCGACTCCATCTGATCACGTGTTACTCCGTCCTTTTAACGATGTAACGAAATGGGCCAAGTTTGCGCTCTCACAGGCCAGTGGACGCCATGACTACCAACATACGTCACTTAACCAGTCGTCCCAGTCACTGCTGAGAGAAGGAGAGCGAGCTTTACGACGCCTGGTACCGCTGCTTGCGGTGTCTTCTCCCCAATTGACTGAATTCCTAAGACATCTGACCCTGCGCCACGGTAAGGACAAGTAGGACCAGCACCCAGGTCACAGCAGACGCTGACAGGCGAATAGAAGATGTCATTTGTCAGGTTCGGTCGATTGACGTCTTGATCTACGACTTTGAGGACTTTATTGAGCCACAGACCTTTAACAAGGCCAAGTTTGACGAGCTTCAAGCTGCGACAAAGGAATTGGCCATCACTCTTGTAGATGAGATTACACGGTTTACAACAAAGTCGGCTCTGGAGTCATCAGCGCCGCCCTCAAAATTTCCACCTTTGCCACCTCTTCCACAACTCACCAGTCCACCCGATGTAGCCAGATCGAATTCTCAAATGTCCATGCGGCCTCCGATCAACACCCTGAGAACCGGGTCTAGTCTTGGTACACATCATCAAAGACCCTCCTTCGGTGGTTCTGAACAACGCGATAGATCTTACTCTGCGGGACGTGCCTTGAGAACTGCTGATTATTCTACGTCACGGTCACCGATCACGCCAAGGGAGCTGGCTTCCCCAATCTCCTTACCTTTGTCAAGCAAATACGCGACTCCAGAGCAAGAGACCCAAACCTACCGCTATGTTCAGGCTCATCAACGACAAGACAGTGATTCAGATGCGATTTTAGACAGCTTTCAAGGTCTAGATGTTGGGGTCATCACTCCTCCAAGCTCAGTTGCATTATCCCCCAAGTCAACCGGCTACCAGAACGCAATCAACCAAAACACAGGAGGCTCCTTCGGTTATGATCATCAGGATACTCCTCCGCCATCCGTGACTACTGAACCAGTTTCGCAGCACGATTGGTCTACAGTCATTGACCAACAACCAGGTGCTGTCCCAAGCCCTATATCTGTGACAGCTTCCCAATCCAGCGCCCCAAGGCTTACAGAATACCTAAATTCTGGGTCCCACGTACCATCTGCAGCGTCGCCTGAACATCAACAATTGTTCATTGTCACTCAAGGGTCAGCGCCATCCATACTATCAGACGGAAGCGGCGCGTCAGGTTCGAAAGCAGTATCAACATCTTCTAGCTCGATCAGGAAAGATTCTACCTCCGTGACAAGCATGCACTCTCTACAGGGCTATGAGATCGGATCAGACAGCTCTCTAGTCCTGCTGGGTGGGCTGTGTAAAGGAGCTCGAGCTTTTGCTTCTGGAGGTCCCGGACAGGCCGTCAAAATGGTTGGCGGCGGTTCAGACAGTGCAACAAAACCCAGAGAGTTTTCTCAAGAAACGCTATTTGGGCAAATGCTGGATAATCCAACTGAGACTTACACAGAACCAACTGCGCAGTGTCTTCATTGTGAGTACAAGACTCCCTACTCCCATTTGCGCCAGGACATGGATCAAGATCGTAAGTCATTCAGTCAACCACAGTTGCTGTGAGAACCAAAGCTCAAAGGTGATTCTAGCATTGGCCAGCCAGCAGACGAGAGGTATTCTCCACCGCCCTCGCTTCCTCTTTAAATCTCATATTGCCGTCCGAAACGTCAACTCAGTGTACTATGGTTGTCTCTTTTGTGATAAGACCAAGTCTACTCTCCGGGAAGACGACGCTACCGTCTTTCAGTCAATCGATCTCCTCTTTCGTCACATTTCTCGGCATGGCCATCCCTTGCCGCTTGTTCCGGGCGTGGAAGTAGTCTACGAGCACAGCGGGATAAACTCACGAGGGCGCCAAGACTGCGATTTATATTTCCCAAATTCTACCATGACTGCTCTGCATGGCGTGTCCCAAGCCAACGAATCAAACCGACTCGCATCGTTGCCGGCTGCCAGGGGCGTGAAAGACCACATCAGGCGAAGCAATGAGAAGCCACAAGCAAGACCTGATGCAACCTCGGAGGTTCTACAGTTCTTTTCAGGAGCGAGGATAATTGGCATCGAGTTCCCGGAGAAGTGGGACGGGAAGTGGTGCCAAGGCTGGCACGACGGAGTATTTGGAACATTTCCAAGTAAATTAATCAGCTTGGATATGCCACGGCATGTCAAGATCGCGTCCTTGCCAAACACGCCACGAACTGGAGTAGTCAGGTGGAAATTCGAGAAGCAGAAGCATCCTGGCTGGCTGGCATTCAAGAAAGGCGACATTATCTACAACCTTGCCTGTAGGTTCTCTATCATCAGCAGCTTGACCTAGATTGACACTTACACTATCTACAGGGGAGGATCCACATGCGTGGTTCTGGAGTGGTTCAAACGCCAAAAGAGAGTATGGGATATTTCCTAGGTCTCATATCTTAGTAGAGTCTATAACGGACGGGTCACTTAGTCATGAGGATCAAAGACATCGTCCAAAAGAAAAGACCCGCTTTGGTGGCTTGTTTACTAGGCATAAATGAAACAAGGCAACAGCTTTGGGACATGTTTAGATCGCTGATGGGAGGTTGTAAGCTTTGTCACCTCAGATCTGATATTATGTTTCGAGGGAGCCTTATTGTACTCTTCTTGCTGGATAGTCTTACCTATATGATAGGAAATCCGATTTTAATATATCACAGACGCATGTCAATGGGGAAATGGTTGAAAATTAACGCCACTTATCCTAAGACCTATAAATAATACTGCTTGGGGCGCGAGTAATAAGCCTCAACGACCCCGATGAGCATAATTGAACCTGCCAGACTCTTCACGATTGCATTGCGACGTGACCCCCAACTCTTGTAGCGACTTTCCTTTTAAACCTTTCTTGCTAAAAGCCAAAAGCTACATTGTTTGCTTGAACATCCACCACTTCACCTCATCGTCCTTGATCGCCAACTCGATCCAGAAAAGAAGGCTGGAAACTGTTACCCGAAGTTCAGCCAGCCATGTTTACATTCCGCCACGGTCGGGATCCGTGATTGTCCCGCAAGAAATAAAATGTAGATAATTCTGAGTCTCAAAGGTTTGCTTAAAGATGGCTAGGCTAAGTGACCGATCGATAACTAGACTAACGATGATGGTTACGAGACTATGTATGTAGCCAGACAACGACGAGATTGAAGGAAAAGGATCGGCAATAAACACGGACAGGAACATCGGAGGTTACGGATTAAATGAACTGCCGAGGCGAATGACCGTCAGTTTCTCCGAGACATGGAGCCCCGGACATGCTTCTGATTCTTTACTCGCGGAATATTATATGTCCGCATCTCGAACACCAAGACTACCCTAAATGTGAGGTTTTATGCCAGATATCAGTCTAGAAGTTATTCGAACTGGCCTGAATGTTGCAATAAAATAAGCAAGTGATACTAAAATAATACAGAAGATAACTAGACTTCCGGCGATTCCCAGTAAGTGCACGAACTTTTGCTCCAGAGAACGTGTTGAAATATTTAGCTTGTCTCATCTCAACCACGTCGTAGTAATTGCACCGAATCTATCAATTGGATCTTCTTCTTAAATCTCATATCTGTGTTTTTAAAAAATAAATAAAGAACATGTTACACTGGGAACATAGCATTAGTATGGTTGCCGCGCCAATGAATACTTTAATTGCCAATGCAACGATGCGCTGACACAAGTCCCGAGAAATTAGCCTTTGATGTCTGTAACAGCAGAGGCGCAGGTAAAGTTAATTCACAGACACGATTGAAACGCTGAGCTATGACCTCATTGTATGTGCCGAGACTCGCGAATAAGAAAAATAACCCGACGGAAACACCGCAGATGGAGTCTTCGGGTCCCTTCAAACACCGTTATCCACGATCTACCGTGACGTCACAATGCACAATGCAAGATCTGAAAAAAACAAACAATGGGTGAGAAATTGGGTGAGTCAGCGCCTCACGGGTAAACGTAACTGCCGGCCTCCGCGGACGAGACCGCAACAGGCGGAGCAGGGATTTGCCATAAACCCCGACACTCCGCCGCAGATCCAAGCACGCACTAAGAGACCGGCAGAAACCTAATTGCTTCCTTAGTTTTCGCACGGCAGCAAATCTCCGTCATCTTCGATGCTTGGCTAGTGACGACGGCCGCTGCTGTCGGACTAGCGGGGATCCAGGCACCCCGACTCTATGGACTGAATGGAATAGAGTGTCAGCGTGGCTGAAGTATGTCAGACGCATGCTCTGACGCTACCGAAGCTCCGACCATGTCTCTCCTCTCTGATGACAGCATTGTCGGGGTGCTGTCGGGCCCGGCAGTTGGGGGATGTTGAAGTTTATGAGGTTGCTGTTATCTAACTTAAAGCCCAATTCATTTCCCCCAGAAAGTCAATCATTCCATAGACAATTGACTGCTCTTTTAATCTTAATTCGGCTGATCTGATCAATTGCCTGACATCGGATCAGAGACGCTTGACTCTGTTTTACGGCTGTCACATTCCAGTCAGATTTACACAAAAACACAACAAACAACACCATCATCATCGCAAGAGTTTACACTTCTGAAAAAACAGCTTCAGAATGACGCCGCGACACTCAACCGAGAGTCCACCAGACTCAATTGAAATGGAGCATTCAACGGGAAGCGAGGGCACTTACACCCGCCCCTCGCCCCTCACACGGAGCAACACCATGATCATTGACGAGCAAGAACAACAAGAGCTGCAAAGAATTGCGACAGGCATTTCCCAACGCCGCAGACAGAGCTTCGCTACCGTGCCCTCCAGAATCGCAACCATCAATGAAGAAGACCCCGCATTAGACCCTACAAACAAAGCCTTCGACCTGTCGAAATGGCTACCGGCTTTTATGCATCAGATGCAGCAGGCGGGCGTGGGTCCCAAGAGCGCTGGTGTCGCGTTCAAGAACCTGAGTGTCTACGGCACGGGAGCGGCGCTGCAGCTGCAGAAGACGGTGGCGGATATTATTCAGGCGCCGTTGAGGATTGGCGAGCATTTGAAGTCGGGCAAGAAAGAGCCCAAGAGGATTCTTCACCAGTTTGATGGGCTGTTGAGAGGTGGTGAGACGCTTATTGTTCTGGGCAGGCCTGGCTCGGGATGTTCCACGCTGCTCAAGACTATGACTGGTGAGCTTGAGGGTCTGCATCTGGGAGAGGAGTCCATCATTACGTACAATGGTATCTCGCAGAAGGACATGATGAAGGAGTTCAAGGGCGAGACCGGTTACAACCAAGAGGTATGCATCCCATCAATCCACTCTGACGCTTGCTAATACCTTCTCAACAGGTCGACAAGCATTTCCCCCATCTCACCGTCGGCCAAACCCTCGAGTTCGCCGCCGCATGCCGTCTCCCCTCCGACCCCGAAAAGCTCGGCCTCGACGGAACGCGCGAGGAAACAGTCAAGAACGGTACCAAGATCGTCATGGCCATCTGCGGCCTGAGCCACACGTACAACACAAAGGTCGGCAACGACTTCATCCGCGGTGTCTCGGGCGGTGAGCGAAAGCGTGTCAGCATCGCTGAGATGATGCTTGCTCAGTCGCCGATGGCGGCGTGGGATAACAGGTGAGTACCAGCGATAAGTGACGAATTTATCAAACTGACTTGGATACAGCACGCGTGGTCTGGACTCGGCGACTGCTCTCAAGTTCGCGCAGTCCATCCGCCTGGCCTCGGACTACACCGGCTCCGCCAACGCCCTGGCGATCTACCAGGCCAGCCAAGCCATCTATGACCTCTTCGACAAGGCAGTCGTACTGTACGAGGGCCGCCAGATCTACTTCGGCCCCGCCAGCAAGGCCAAGGCGTACTTTGAGCGGATGGGTTGGGAATGCCCTGCTCGCCAGACGGCGGGCGACTTCCTCACATCCGTGACGAACCCCCAGGAGCGAAAGGCCCGGCCGGGGATGGAGAACAAGGTCCCTCGCACGGCGGAGGAGTTTGAGCGCTACTGGCATGAGTCGCCCGAGTGCAAGAAGCTGCGTGATGAGATTGAGGTGTATCAGCAGGATTATCCTTCTGATAACCGCCATGAGGCGATTGCGCCTCTGCGAGAGCGGAAAGCCCTTGTGTAAGTACATCACCTGGAGTTATCAACGATATACTGACGATATGTACAGCCAGGACAAGCATGCTCGACCCAAGTCTCCTTACATCATCAGCATAGCGACTCAGATCCGCCTGACGACAAAGCGCGCCTACCAGCGAATCTGGAACGATCTCTCAGCGACCGCAACACACGTCGCCATCGATGTCATCATGTCTCTCATTATCGGTTCAGTATACTACGGTACTGGCAATGGATCTGCAAGCTTCTACTCCAAGGGCGCTGTTCTCTTCATGGGTATTCTCATGAACGCACTCGCCGCCATCTCCGAGATCAACAACCTGTACTCCCAGCGGCCCATCGTCGAGAAGCACGCCTCCTACGCCTTCTACCATCCCGCTGCTGAGGCCATCTCCGGTATCGTGGCGGACATACCCATCAAGTTCATCTCGGCGACTGTCTTCAACATCATCCTGTACTTCTTGGCTGGTCTTCGTCGCGAGCCTGGTAACTTCTTCCTGTTCTTCCTCATCACGTACATCTCGACGTTTGTCATGTCTGCCATCTTCAGGACCATGGCTGCTGTTACGAAGACGGTTTCTCAGGCTATGATGTTGGCTGGTGTCATGGTCCTGGCTCTCGTTATCTACACTGGTTTCATGATTCGTGTTCCGCAGATGGTTGATTGGTTTGGCTGGATCAGGTGAGTGACTTCTTACTAGCTCCTGAGTATCTGCTAACGATAACAGATGGATTAATCCTATCTACTACGCCTTCGAGATCCTGGTCGCCAACGAGTTCCACGGTCGCGAGTTTGACTGCTCGCAGTTCATCCCCTCCTACTCTGGACTCAGCGGCGATACCTTCATCTGCTCAGCCGTCGGATCGGTAGCGGGATCACGAACAGTCAGCGGTGATGCATTCATCGAGACCAACTACCGATACTCCTACTCCCACGTCTGGCGCAACTTTGGCATCCTCGTCGCCTTCCTAGTCGCCTTCATGCTTATCTACTTCACCGCCACTGAGCTCAACTCCAAGACCGCTAGCAAGGCTGAGGTCCTCGTCTTCCAGCGCGGTCAGGTCCCCGCTCACCTTCAGGATGGTGTTGACAGGAGCGCGACGAATGAAGAGCTCGCTGTGCCTGAGAAGACCAATGAGGGCCAGGACTCTACTGCTGGGCTTGAGCCTCAGACTGATATCTTCACTTGGAAGGATGTTGTCTATGACATTGAGATCAAGGGTGAGCCGCGACGTCTTCTGGATCACGTCACTGGTTGGGTCAAGCCCGGTACCCTCACCGCTCTGATGGGTGTCAGTGGTGCCGGAAAGACGACTCTTCTGGATGTTTTGGCTCAGCGAACAACCATGGGTGTCATCACCGGAGACATGCTTGTCAACGGAAGACCTCTCGATGCCAGCTTCCAGCGCAAGACAGGATACGTCCAGCAGCAAGGTCAGTGAAATGTCCGCATTAATCGTCTTGGTCCAATACTAACATGTCTCAGATCTCCATCTCGAAACCTCCACAGTCCGCGAGAGTCTCCGATTCAGCGCCATGCTTCGTCAACCGTCAACCGTGAGCGAAGAGGAGAAGCACGACTGGGTTGAGAAGGTCATTGACATGCTCAACATGCGTGACTTTGCCAGCGCTGTCGTCGGTGTCCCCGGAGAAGGTCTCAACGTTGAGCAACGCAAGCTTCTGACTATCGGTGTCGAACTCGCTGCCAAGCCTAAGCTGCTACTCTTCCTCGATGAACCTACAAGTGGTCTCGACTCCCAGAGCTCTTGGGCTATCGTCGCCTTCCTTCGCAAGCTTGCCGACGCAGGACAAGCTATCCTCTGCACCGTCCATCAGCCCAGTGCCATTCTGTTCCAGGAGTTTGACCGACTTCTCTTCCTCGCGCGTGGTGGTAAGACGGTGTACTTTGGAGACATTGGCCAGAACTCGCGTACTCTTCTTAACTACTTTGAGAAAGAGGGTGCTCGAGCTTGTGGCGATGATGAGAACCCAGCTGAGTGGATACTCGAGATCGTCAACAACGCCACCAGCTCCCAAGGCGAAGACTGGCACACTGTTTGGCTGCGTAGCCAGGAGCGCCTCGCTGTCGAAGCTGAAGTTGGGAGGATTGCATCTGAAATGTCATCCAAGAACCCCCAAGACGATTCTGCCAGCCAGTCCGAGTTCGCCATGCCTTTCCGTGCACAGCTTCGAGAGGTCACTACCCGCGTCTTCCAGCAGTACTGGAGAATGCCCACGTATATCATGTCTAAGCTCATCCTCGGCATGATCTCTGGTCTTTTCGTCGGCTTCTCTTTCTACAAGCCTGACAACACGTTTGCCGGCATGCAGAATGTCATCTTCTCCGTCTTCATGATCATCACCGTCTTCTCTACTCTTGTTCAACAGGTAAGCCTTGTATCGCCGTGAGTCTTGAGACATACTGACCTGTTTAGATCCAACCTCACTTCATCACCCAGCGTGACCTGTACGAAGTTCGAGAACGACCAAGTAAGGCCTACTCTTGGAAGGCTTTCATCATTGCCAACGTCATCGTCGAGATCCCCTGGCAGGCTCTCACTGGCATTCTCATGTATGCCTGCTTCTACTACCCTGTCATGGGCGTCCAGAGTTCAGCGCGTCAAGGCCTTGTCCTTCTCTTTATGATCCAGCTCATGCTCTACGCCAGCTCCTTTGCTCAGATGACTATTGCTGCTCTTCCTGATGCTCTTACTGCCTCGTCGATTGTCACTCTCCTGGTTCTTATGAGTTTGACCTTCTGTGGTGTTTTGCAGTCTCCCGATGCTCTTCCAGGTTTCTGGATTTTCATGTATCGTGTCAGTCCTTTCACCTATTGGGTGGCTGGCATTGTATCTACCGAACTGGGTGGACGTCTTATCGAGTGTTCACGAGCCGAGGTATCCGTCTTCAATCCTCCATCGGGCCAGACCTGTGGCGATTACATGGCGGCCTATCTTAAGCTGGCTCCTGGTCAGCTGCAGAACCCTGACGCGACATCGCAGTGTCAGTACTGTTCTTTGTCTAACGCCGATCAGTTTATGGCGGGCAACAGGATCTACTACACCGAAAGATGGCGCAACTTTGGCATTGTTTGGGCTTACATTGGCTTCAACATCTTTATTGCTGTTGCGACTTACTACATGTTCCGTGTCAAGAAGTGGAACTTTGGAAAGAAAAAGAAGGCCTAAGGTCACAATGAGTCAATGTTCGACTCTTGACTTGTTTTATTTGACTCAATATCTGGAGTCAATTCTGTATCTTAGATTGGTCCCATAGTGGCATAAATAGTAGTCTTGTAATAGTGTTTAGAAGCATTTAATAATTTCAGCTAATATTTAAAACTTCTGTCCTTTGAATACGCATCTCTCTGTTTGGTGTTTCATGATACTAAGCTTCAGACTTTTGCCTGAAAACCTAAACCTTGGTTGAGGTCATTTGTCTGGTGGATGATGAGGTTGATGGCTATCGCCTAAATCTTGTTTGTGGGGTTTTGCTCATAGCGTCATGCCGCTGTAAACACAGCCATCAGATAGTAATTTCTGACAGTCAGTGACTTTTCTTGTGAAATGCCTGACTACCTGGATTTGGCTGATTATGCATGAATCATAATGACTGACAGGATCAGTTTATCCAGTGTCAGCCAAATCTTGAACAGCTTCCTGATTGAGCCAACCCCACCCGGCAGTGAGTCACGCCATCATCAGCAGCTTATCACATCTGAAGTATAATTCTTGATGGTTATTTAAATACTAGACGCGCTCTGAACTATTTTAATATTTGGCTGAACACTTGCTGCAAAAATCTCACTACGCTCATTTGAAATCATGACATTATCAAAACCATCTTGTTCACTCTGCGATGTCACCTTTGACAACAGTCTGGAGCATCGAGTGCATGCCAAGAGTGAGGCTCAGTACGTTTCAGCATGTGCATACATATGATGCTAGACATGTGCATACTGACATATTCCCAGTGTACAAGCCTTGCGAAATCGTGCAGCTGCTTCAGGCTTGATCGAGCAACCGACCGAGGACAGCGATACATTTTCGCAAACAAGCAACGACCCAGAAGATGAACTCTCAAGTAGCGACGATGAAACGGGAGACGGCACTTCAAATAGTGTGATCCCTGACTTCGATCCCACAAAATGCATCATCTGCACTCAGAGCGATGAAAACTTTGACAAGAACCTCCTTCACATGGAAACAGCTCACGGCCTACGAATACCCTTCCGAGACCATCTAATCGTGGACTTGGAGACCGTGATATGGTATCTATACTTCCTGGTAGCCACATACCGCGAGTGCATCTACTGCGGAACACGGAGACGGACCGTAGAAGGAATTCAGCAACATATGAGAGATAAAGGCCACTGCAGGGTTGAGTTGACAGACGAGATGCAGGACTTCTACGACCTTGAGGGTCTGAAGGCTCATGGTCAAGGAAGCGCCGTGTCGGTTGATAATGAGAGTCTTAGGCTATCATCCGGCAAGATCCTTTCGCACCGAGATGCGCCCTCCACCAAACCACGCCGAACGTCGCCTCAAGAAGAGACCCAGGAGAACCCAATACCTCTTCCCAGCCATGTAGCTTCCGATGCACTTACAGCCAGAGATAAAAAGGATGCTGCTCTTGCGTCTCAGCTAGCAAGACTCAGCGTCAAGGACCAGCAGAGTCTGATACACATGACGTCATCAGAACAGAGAAGCTTTCTGTTACAGAGGAAGAAGGAATTGAATGCAGTTCGCCGGTCGGAAAAGAAGATGAGGCTGAAGACGGAGAGGCTGAGTAACAGGACTATGATGACGCACTTCAAGAATGACGTTCCTGGGAGGAGCAACGGTTGAGGATGAGAATAACTGTTTACTTCTATTCGAGACATACACGCTTTTCATTGCGGACGAATTAACGAAGTTGATGATGCTCGGATCCTTTGAGATACTAATGATATTTATTTTCTTCATGAGGCTGTGTATCTATGATCTATCGTGTTCTACATCAATCGGAAGCCATCATCATTCAGCAGTAGCTGACCCGTGAATCAAGCCAACTCGCACTCAATCAGACTCTCGACTCCATTTGCGACCGTCCAAATATTGCAAATCTTCAGTCCAGCCTCACCGAGCAGCTTCTCCCAGTTCTCCTGCGTACGTTCTCGTGACGCAAGTAGAGTAAGCATCATAATATCCAACGCCGTGGCCTCCCATTGAGCGCCAGTGTTGGGAATGACATTCTCGTTGATCAGAAGCTTGCTGTATCCAGGCTTCATGGCAGCTTTAACCTCTGCTAGGATCTTGAGGCAAGTATCGTCTGACCAGTCATGAAGAACGGAGTGCATGTAGTAGGCGCGAGCACCTGGAGACGAGTTAGCGTGGTTCACTGTAGTGGATGCAGGGCTGTTTACCTTTGATGGGCTGTTCGGTGTAAAAGTCATACTTCATTCGCTCGATCTTGCTGTCCAGTGTAGTGATCTGATCAATCACGACTGGAAGATCCTGTAGGATGAGACGACCCGGGGCATCGGGGAACTTGCGGCAGAACTCTCCAATATCATGGCCAAATGAGCCACCAATATCAACCAGCAGAGCAGCATCGTTTGACTTCTCAACGCCATCGATAAGCTTCTCTTGAACTGGGAAGAAACCGGCATCCATCCAAGACGGCCGACCTTGACGGTATCCACCCATGTGAAGATGGAAGAGTTGGCCATATGGTGGGTTTGTATGAAGATGCTCGAAGAAGGTCTTTTCTGTCTTGTAGCCAAGCTGGAGGGGCGAGTTGCTGATGTCAGTGGCATCCTTCCAGGAGTTGGCATCAGCCCATTCGTGGAATTGACCGAGAGCGTTGAGACAGGCTCCGGAACTAGAGATCAAGTCAGCATCAGATATGTACGAGAGTCTTGGGTGTTCCTACATGCAAGGGTATCCAGCGTTGATGAATGGGAAAGCCATCGACTTGATGAAGTTTGTGGCTTGGTATGTATCCTGATCAATCTCGGTGATGTAGCCCATTGACGAGACATGTCTCACAAGACGAGCTTCACACCATTAGCGAAAGGGTACAGGAGCTGACATGGCGATGCACTCACCGAGAAGAGCGGGCTCGATGTTCTTCTCCTTGGCGACATCAGCGACTTTGAATGGCCCATCGATCTTGGCGACATGAGTCCAGACTTCCTTGACGGTACCAGCCGTCAAAGCGCAGTGAAGCGATGGCTCAGCCCAGGTATGGCGAAGCATGGTCTCTCTGGGGGTCTCGAGGGACTGCCACAGGCTCTTGGCCTTTGCCATGAGCTTGAGGCGCGCTGTTGGGTCATCACTATGTAGATCGCCGCTGAGAGCGTTAATCTCTTTGATCAGAGAGGGGACGGCGTCGATGTTGGCGGCGTTCAGAGCAATGGATACATCGGGCTCTTCCGACTTGGTACCGTTGGTGGCATCTGGGGTGCCGTCTGAAGATGCAGAGGAACTCAAAGCTGCGACGGAACTTTCGAGCTTCTTCTCGGTTCCACGGCATTCCGTTTCCGGGACGGTATGTCCGTTTGTGTGAGAAACAGTTGTGCCAGCCATAATAAACTTTGTGAAAAGAAATGCCTTGTGTACAAAGCTTATGATCCACTTGAGAAGATGGAAGCAAGGTAATGTCCGTGAGCGAGTGATTCAGGAGGGATCAACAGCAATAAAAAGAAAGGAAAACAGCCTTGACATGCACAAGTGCCCAGAACTCGTCCATGCATGGCATGATAGCTTGGCTGCTGGTCGACCCTCAATCCTTCAACCGTTACAGGTCCATTCTCCTGCATGTTGTTGGGATCTTGGCCAATTGGGATCTTGGCAGACGAGCCTCGCGGAGTCCAATCGTTCGGGTTGCATCCAGAAGATCTTCGAAACGACCTGACACCACCTTCCCGGTAAACCTTTTACATACCAAGGATATGACAAGATGTACTGATTCGTTGAGAGAAGCGTACCAGCGCTGATCACTGGGTCGTACGACGAAATTGATACGTTTGCCAGGCCATGGAGGACGATCTGCGTTAAGATAATGGGTAGTTGGGACAAAGCTCCGTCGCGGGCTTGGAAACTGCAACGCCGAACCAACAGCATGGTTATGATCCTGATCAGGGGTTTCGCCGAGTGCTACGTTGAGCCAACATAGAAAAAGGAATCCTTATTGGAGGGGAAAGAGATGACAACTTGGCACTAGCAATGCAAGCGAAGGAATGGCGAGAAGTTAGAGCAGAACGGTGAGAGGATAAAGAAGCAATGTTCATCTAAAGGAAACGAAGTTTTAGAATTGAAAAGGGATACCAGATATCAACACGCTTAAGCACGACAGTAGAGGAGTGCTTTTTGTCGATTTGATGCGATATAAAAGAGACCCAACCTGTCGGGGAAGAATAGGGAAATGTGGTCGCCAAGAGCGGAGCCAGCGGACGGTAACTAGCAGCGGGAAATTGGCCCGCTTCGCCAATTAAGCTGCTTTGGGTGCTGGTGTGCCAAGCAAGATGATGACTAGGAAGAGCGGAATATACGAGATAAACCGTAAGCACTTAATAACATCGAGAATCTCGCCATCTGAATAGGCAATACACTCGTTCTCTTCACGACTACATTAGCTTGAGAAGAACATGCCACGAATTGTCTGTTGCGGCGGGGATCAAAGTATTACAGTTTTCATATCAGGCGGTTCTGAAGTGCCAGCCAAGGATTCGAACCATCCTTGGCAACGCATCCTTCGGAGTGTTTAGATCGACACTGCAACCCCTGAGTCTCAGTCGGAAGCGACCCACTATCAGCAACGGTTGCTGGCTGTTGGTTACGCGTGGACATCTGCAACCTCACTCCACCGACAACCTTGTCCCTGGACCAGAAGTCTGCCCACCTTGCGAGTCTTGACCATTTTGGTGGTTCTCAGGACACATTTGAGAATAAAAAGCACTGTTTCGGGGAATGCGGCATCATGTATTGCTGATCCCTCGACAGAGTCGTATTAACTAAGAATCCTTTTCGTTTGACAAAACTTAATCCCGGCTTCTTGTGACAAGATCCGTGGCAAGAGTTGATGATCCATGGTCCCGAGAAGTATGGCATGGTTGGGCTCCTGTGCCTCTGAACAAACAGCCCCCCTTTCTGCAAACACGTCTTTTGTTCAGGACATAAGACCCAATCCTCTGGGTTTGACCCAACCAACATGAAGTGAAGGAGACTTTTTCTCGAGTTGTTTTTTCGTATACGGATGTGCTTGGCAGACAATGTCTTCTCCTCCTCATCACACGCAGGCGTATCTCGACGCTAATAAAGGGCCAACTATTCTCGGGCTGGTCATCACCGTCTCTATACTGAGTACAATCTTCGTTGCCGGTCGCGTGTATACTCGAAAGCGTATCATAGGCGCCTTGCACCTTGATGACTGGTTCACAATCGTTGCAGTGGTTTGTTCCCTCGATCTCTTTGTCTGTGCGTCTCTTAACCATCCCTAGATCTTCGAATGGTGCCAAGTCGGTGTTACAGTTGTGGCTGTTAAGAACGGCAATGGCAGACACTTTGATCTGTTGAACTTGACTCAACAGCAGAATGTCATTCTCTATACCATCTTGGGCTTTCCATTTGGCGTCATGGCCTTTGGGTTTCCCAAGCTCGCCGTCGTCGCCCTCATCACACGGCTCATGAACCCTGGACGATTGCACAAGATATTCCTCTGGGCGCTTGCTGGATGTTGCATGATGGGATTGATTGGCTGTATCATCATTCTCTTTGCTCAGTGCTCGCCTGTCGAGTCGCAGTGGACGTTCTCGATTACCGATAAGAAGTGCTGGAGTCCTTATGTTCTTGTCAACTTTGCTATATTCGCTGGCGGTGGGTAAACTAACTTGATGCTGAAGACGCCTTGCTGACACCTGACCAGCTTTGTCTGCATTTACGGACTTGTATCTTGCTGTGTACCCTGCCGTGGTCCTGTTCCATCTCCAGATGAACAAACGAAAGAAGATTGCGCTGTCGTTTGCTTTGGGTATTGGCTCGATGTGGGTGTCGCGCTGTCGCGTTGATCAGGGAAGATGCTGACTTCTTTCTCTAGCGCTACTATTGTAGCCATCTACAAATGCACCCGTCTGCCATCGCTGGCAAGTAAAGACTTCTCTTGTACGCAACGATTGATACGTTTCCCGTCCTTGTACTAATAGCTGATAGACGATACATCTGACCTTGTGATCTGGACTGTGTAAGTACCGTAACATGCTCTGGCATACGAACGACCACTGACCTTGCGCCTCCCCAGCATCGAAGCGAGTACCATCATCATCGCCTGCTGCATCCCAGTCCTCCAGCCTCTCGTGGACGCCCTTTTGGGTCGCCGAGCCTTTGGATCCTCCCCGGGATACAAAAACTACAACTCCTCCGGATACCAGAACTACGGCAATTCCCGAACCGGCCAACCTCGGTCAAACATTGAGCTCAGCGACAGTAGGAAATTGCGAAGCGATGACAGAGGGAACATGACGAACGTCAAGTATCTGGGGTCTGGAGCCGCGGAGCTTGACTCGCAGGAGAGCATACTGCGACACGATGGTACAAAGACAACGGATGCTCATTCGGCGGATGCTCACTCTGTCAATGCGCCGACTGAAGGGGAAGTTCCTCGATAGAGATAGCAATACCAAGCTATGGACCACGGATATAAGATAGTCAGTACGAATTTAATGCGTCTATGCTAGAAGTTACAGAATCACATGCGTCTTTTCGACGGAAAACAATTGGTTTTAATGGGCAGACTGTCTAGCAGTATCACAACCATTCCGCCACCGCTTTGACCGCCTGTTCCCCTTCCCTTCGAAACCCGTTGATATGGCCGCTCTCAACAATATCATGCGGTGCACCATGCTCAATGCGTACAGTCACGTCGTTTCCAGCCTCTCTCATATCATGAACCCATTCAACAACCTCATCGTAGAGAAGTTCTGCATCTCCGATATGAGCCCAGAGCTTTGTCTTGGTTCTGAACGGGTTGTTCTTCAAAGTAACATATGGCCCATTCCGGTCAATGATCCCTTCAGGGGAAAAGGATTCGGTCGCCCATTCAGCAAAGTCGGCTGGCAAATAATCTGTGCTGTAGTTCCTTCGTTGTCGGACGTGATGCGCTGGTGTCGCTCCTGGGATATCGATCCACGGAGACCAGAGCAAAGCAGCCTTGGGGCTTGGAGTGTCTGGCAAGTACTCACTGATGTATCTCAGCAACGAGATGACAAGATGGCCACCCGCGCTGTCACCGCTGACGATGACGTTTTCTGCTGGAACCCCTAAGGACAGGATATGCAGATAGGCGGTGACGGCATCTTGAAGGGCGGCTGGGAAACGCCCCTCTGGCACGCATGTCAATCTGTACCCAGCAAACAAGACCTTGGGTGTTATGTATCTTGCAAAGACACCAGCGAAATACCCACTGTCGAGTGGCAGAGGGCTTCCCAGAACATAGCCGCCGCCATGGAAGTGAAGAAGAAGATACTCTCCCGATGCCATGTTAGATAAAGAAGACGAGCCATGAGCTTCAGGGTACCATACGGCCCGAACCGTACCTGGATGTATGAGCTCATCTTCCAAGGGTCCACGGTAAAGATCTCGGTCCGATGCTGGCGGAATGGATACAAACCGTGATCCCAGATCCTTGCGCTCCGCTGGCATTGGGGTTATGAGGCGAATGCTTGTGTAGAATTGCATCAGGTTGAACATGAGCCTTCGACCCAATGCTTGGTGTAGAGTCCAGTTCTCATGGGGGCGGTTGGAAGGGATCGTGTAGTAGAGAGCTGAAGGGACGAGCAGAAGAAGGCGAATGATCAAGACGCAGGCGTGCCACGCGACTTGGCACCATGATAGCAGCTCCATGGCGCATTGGGGCGAATCAATCTATATTCTTGGGTTTATTGGAATGCCTTTACACTTAATAGATGGGTTTCAACGATGCTAGAAAAATATAATAGTTTGGGTTACATTTGAGATCGATGGCCGTGAGATTGCACGAGATATGCGGGGTATCGGGGTCCGCGGGCCCGGTATCAGTTTATTCCATAGACCTTGGGTACTTTCGAGACTACATCAGTTCTATTTCACCTCTGCATAAGCATCCAGAGCCTCGTGCAACTGTCCAAAGGTACCATCGTGCCAGCTCGCGACCTGAGCCCATTCATCTTCGGGCAGAGTAGCGTGCAGCATTCTCAGCCACGCGCCAACAACCATATCCGCATAGCTGGCCTTCTCCCCAAGCAAGAATGGGCCACTCTTATCCCTCGTGAACAGCCTCGCGAGATTGCCCAGCATTTCTCGAAGAGACTCCATCACCTTATCCCGAGCCTCGCCAACTAGCGCAAAGTCGTCCCACTGTTTCACCCCCGCACGCCGCACAAACTCAGCCTTGCTCTCCTCCTCGGAAGCTGGATCGAACGGCATCCCCTGGACTCCCAGTTGCACGTGTGCGGTAAACGCAGCATCGATGTTCAGATTGAACTTGGCGTACTCGGGGTTTTCCTTGTCGCGCCACTCGGAGAGAGGGACGAGGATGTAGGGATGCTCAAAGTCAAAGTCGAGCGTCTGAGTGGGGAAGAGGTCCCCTCCGCCAGAGCTGGGGTATGTCTTTTGCAGGTAAATGGCGATGTCGAAGGAGTCGCCGACTACAGAGCCAGTGGATGGGTCTTGGATGATGGGCAGAGTGTAAAAGTCTTTACCGTCGTTGAATTTACGACAGGCGGGGACGTTGAGCCCAGTGCGCACTTTGGTGATGTCTGGCAGGGCTACCCATGACGTCGAGTATGGGACTCCCTTGAAGTTAAGGGCGAATCTGCTCTTCCAGGGGTTTGGGGAGTAGCAGTTCTTTTCCACCGGCGGGCGGGCAGTGATGTCGTAGAAGGTGATTTTCTTTGAAGTTTCAGACATGATGGATGATGGAGATCTGGAAGTGATGCTGTTTGATGATGTCGTTGACGGCTACAAGATGGGTCCCGATACGAAAATTGATACGTGGCTCATTTATGATTGGTTTACTTGCGATGTCTCACAAACACGCTTCATGACAGGTTGCCAAATCAGAAGTTGCTATAAGTGAATCACTGCTCAGAAATGCAACACAACAAATGGCAATTTTGTATTTTATTGCTTCCATCCACCGAGGAGTATTTTATTCCTTCGGCCTCAAATGGTGACCAAAATGGCGGCCTCCCCAGTCCTATAACTTAGAGTGGATCCACAAATCTTTCGACTAAGATAAAGCTCAAGACATCCATGGAACTGGGACGACAGAGCCTGATTCGCTGCCCCTGACGAGATTCACCTCATGCCTGGTTAAGAAAACATTAATTCGCAACGCAATATAATGGACTATCTAGGCGTTATTTATTTTACCGTCTTGTCAAGTCCACCAAGTTTGGCGCTGACTAACAGGTGGACTCCGAGTACGCACTCTCATTCGCCAGTCCGTAAAAAAGCACACTTTGGTATAGGGTCAGGGCGCGGGCCAAGGCACAACTCAATGCCGAACAACCGGCTTGTACAATATTCTCATATTATTCGCTTGCCAAGCATAATGCCTCATGAGCTTGACAGCAAATTGGTCCACAGATGCCCACGCTCTTTTTCCGCTTCGAAACCGGCGAGTCCGTAATATTGAGTCTCGATTAGATGGCGTAATTTACCAATGAGACTATGTCTTGGCTTGGTGATATAAAGTCTAGGCTCATGGGCCGTGTTTTGTAGAGACTTTAATCTGTATTCTTTTATTTGTCTATGATATTGAAATGTTCGTCAAATCAATGACCGAAACCTTCCCGCTCGCCAGACATAGGGCTGGTGGCGGGCATCCAACTGGCCAGCGCAACGGCATTGAGGAGAATCTTGAGGAGTCTTTTCTCAGTCACTTCACCCAATTATTCAACAAGTATGCTGGTCCCAATGGCACCTGGCATCGAGACCAGATTGGCCTCTTTATGCACCACGTCCAAGTCGAAAACCCCGAGGGCCTGGCAAGTTATCTCGTTGATCAAGATGAGCTGAATCTGCCGGAACTCATCAAGTATCTCACATCACCATGCGGCAATATCCTCGAGATGGCAGCTCCCCAAGATCTCACATGGCCATTGAACAACTACTTCATCAGCTCTAGCCACAACACCTACCTCACCGGGAACCAACTTTCCAGCGACTCAAGCACTGAAGCTTACAAAGACGCTCTGCTTCGTGGATGTCGCTGCATCGAGATCGATGTCTGGGACGGCAAGGAACAGTGGAAGCTGGGATGTGGCCCAAGGGACGAAGTCGAAAGGGAAGCGAAGGACGTATCGCGAGAAGCTGCGCCTAGCAAGATGGGCTTTGCCGATAAAGCCTTGATCAAATTTGGGCGCTGGGCCATGAACAAGTTTGAACCGGTTGATCCTGACGGCAAAACTATTGATGATAGACTCTTGGACGTTATCGACGCTGAGCCAAGAGTTCTTCATGGCTTTACTCTCACCAAAGACGTTCTCTTCCGTGACGTCTGCCAGACCGTCAAAGAGTATGCTTTTGCAACGTCTGATCTTCCACTAATCGTCAGTCTGGAGATCCACTGCTCTCCACTGCAGCAAGGCGCCATGGTCAACATTATGGAGGAGGTCTGGGCTGACTATCTTCTCCCTGCACCCGAGTTTGAGTCCGATTCCCTACCATCTCCTCACGAGTTGAGGAATAAGATTCTGATCAAGGTGAAATACGTCCCTGAGGATGGCAAAAGAAAGGGCAAGGGCACGCCTGATAGTACGGATGATGAGAGCATGCTCGAGGTTGTTATGGAGGGGGGTGAGAAGAAGGTCAAGAAGGTCAAGCCACCCAAAATCATCCCTCGACTGAGCCGCCTTGGTATTCATACTCGGGGGATCAGCTTCAAGTCGCTCGACGAACCTGAAGCATCGATGCCGAATCACATCTTTTCCCTCTCAGAGAATGCAGCTTTCGCTATCCAGAGACGCATGCCAAAAGCCCTCTTCTCACACAACAGACAGTTTCTCATGCGGACGTATCCACATGGTATGCGTGTTGACTCGTCCAACTACGACCCCGTCATCTTCTGGCGCGCAGGCGTCCAAGTCGTGGCTCTCAACTGGCAATCGTGGGACCTGGGCATGGTACTCAACGAGGGTATGTTCATGGGCTCAGATGGATATGTTCTCAAGCCTGAGGGATATCGTCATGACCTAAGCGAACTTCACAGTGTTGAGGAGACTCATATCCCCAGTAAGACATTGGAAAGGGTGGCTATCACGATCATAGCAGCACAGAACCTCCCCTTGCTCAACCGCCACGATGACCCTGCCAAGTTCATCCCTTACGTGAAAATTGGCCTGCACACAGAGCCAGATGCGCTCTCGGCCATGGTCGACGAGAATGCTACGGCCGAGCAGGTCAAGCAGGTTGGGTACAGTGGCGAAACAGGGAAAAGCAAAGGCACGAGTCCGGACTTTGGAGGTGAGACAATCGAGTTTCTCAATGTCGAGGGTGTTGTTCCCGAGCTGGCCTTCCTTTCTTTCAGGGTCATGAACGATGTACCTGGGCCTGATGTTATGGCTGCTTGGGCTTGTGTGCGTTTGGACAGGTTGAGGCTTGGATATCGCTTCTTGAGGTTGCTGGATAAAGAGGGTATGCCGAGCAAAGGTATATTGTTGGTGAAGAGTGAGGTCAGGGAAGCCTCGTAACTACGTCAATGGGGAAAACTGTTCAGGCACGCTTTATTACAAGGCTTGTAGATATTTTCTAGGAAAGTTCCTATGCTGTATTACAAGGTACCGCTGGTTTTACTACAACTTACAGCAGGCAGCGTCCTGAAGTGTAGTTTGAGCATTCACTTGACGGATGAGCAGATCAGATATGTTGAAAGCATCAAGGACATTGACGACGGCTTCCCATCCAATCCATTCGGGATGATCCTAAAGAGACGGCGGACTGAAACACATGATAGAGGTTCTAACTGCTGCCAAAATCGCATGATAGCAGGCCTCCAAGTCTACCAGACATTATTTAGCAACAATATAGTCTCTGAATTGATTTAACTATAAATATAAGTAGAGGAAAAATATAAGAGAAAGAAATACATGACAAGATTGATGATAGAACTATCTTATAGTGAGTTCCAAACACCAACATAATCCACTTCCATGTTAACAGAGGGCCCATCAAGTGTAGCATTGTTTGGTGGGCCAGGCCAGTTTCCACCAACGGCCACGTTAAGCAGCAGGAAATGCTCCTTATGCGCCAGCTGCACCCAGCTCGGCTCGTCCCCAACAGTCGCACCCGTGACATTGAAGATCTTGTTCCCATCCAGGTACCAGTTCAGCGACTCGTCCCGCCAAGATGCATTCCTCCCCTCGCCGCACATGCTCCTGTCAACCACGAAGCTTAGCGTATGGAACAAGCCCCTAGTAAAGCCCCTGCCTCCACTTCCAATGCCGCTGTACTCGTTGCATGGTCCCCCGGGAGCAAACCCGCAGTGGATGGTTGAATACATCTTTGACTCGCCGTTGATCGCCTCGAGAATGTCCCACTCTGAAGCCATCGGCCAGTTTGTGTAGTTACCTCTGAACTCGCTGCCCAAAGCCCAGAAGGCCGGCCAGATGCCTTGCAACCTTGAGGGTGGCGCTCCGCCGAGTTTGAGGCGCGCCTCAACAAGCAGTTTCCCTCCCTTTTTGGCAACGAAGTCGCTTCGTTGAGTCTCAATCCTTGCCGATGTCCATTTGCCGTTCTTGTGTCGCGGCGTAATAGCCAAGTTCTGGTCTTCCGTTATTTGTACATTGGAAGGGTCATTGGTGTAAGTTTCGAACTCGTTGTTACCCCATCGTGCTGCTCCACCTGGGTACGAAGTTCCGAGGTCGAAGATCCAGTTAGAGGATGAGGGGAGTGATCCTGGAGAGCCGGAGAATGTTTCAATGAATGTTGGAGCGTAGCCAGCTTTAAAGAGTGGATCGATATTTGGTGCAATGGCAATGGGGTTTGCCACCGTGGTAGTTATTATCATGAGGGTTGAAAAGAATGACTTCATGATGAACAAGTTTAAAAGAGTGACTAAAATAGAAGATAAAAAAGAGTGTCTAGGCGTAAGGAAAAGATCTTACAATAGAGGGGATAGATACTGGCATATAAAATATATTAATAGTATTTTAAGAAATATCTAAATAAGCTTTTAATTATATAGAGTTTAATTACAGAGACTTGTTTATTTAAGGTTGTAAGTATTAAATCGCTGTAGTAGCTCAAGCTAGTTTAGGTTTGCAGGCTTAATCCCTACTTGTAGAAGAAAATGCCTCCCTCCTTTAATTTAGTATAGAGATACTACTTCGGCAGATAAATCTTAGTCGGATAACTCGGAGTATAATAAACCTTAAACTTAGCCAGCGTCTCCAGTCAGGCCCGAAAGAACGGTGCAGAAAGACTATTGTAATATACGAGCCCTCCCAATGTCACCCCTCCTATATCACCTGACCTGTCCAAACTTCAAGCGAAGCTGACTGCGAAAGTCATGAACAATTGCAATCAGAATCATATTCACCACTACAATGCAAGCTGGAGTCCCGAAGCTGGCATCATAACCAACCTGGGCTTCCCCGGCTGCTGGTAATATTCGACACTGAGACCGCTCAAAGCTCGGAAGACGCTGGTCAAACTACAGACTTTTGCAGGGGCAGACGGGTACGCATCCAAGAGGTACGAAGCCACGGCAACAGACGCGAGCATGATTCCAAAAGCATGCATACCTCATTCAATGGCGATTGCTGCAACTGAGAGATGCTTATGCAAGACTTGTCCCATTAAGACAAGGCCGGCAATCATGGGAATTGCCGATATAGATGGTCGTGAGACGAGTCTCGGGCCCAAAGATACCTTTGTGCTTGTAGACATAGTGTCGAGTGAGGTGATAATTGAAGAAATGATCAAAGACCTCGCCTAGGAAAACCCCAACAATTAGTGCAAAGTGAAGGTATCCCAGCTGAGCAAAGCTGTAGCCATAGCCTCCCATTCTTGGGGAAGACCAAAGAGGATGGCGGTCGAAACCTTGACACGGATCGCCCATGCAAAGCACATGAAGCTGGCGACGATTTATTTGCTCTTGGGCTGTTGCAAGAAGGTGCAGAGCAAAATTATTGAGCAAAGAGAGCCAGGAGAATAACTGGCTTCGAAAGGATGAGAAAAACTCTTTTGTAGGCATCATAAACAGACTCGAAATATCCAGAATGATGCTTCATTTGTCAGAGACCAGTAAGTCGAAGCAGCCGAGAAAAGGAAAATTGGCCTCGCGATGGTTGAGCAGATAAAGGCAAATCACAATTCTATCAGGTCTCATCCAGAAAAGCCAAGATGGAAGCAAGCTCATACCATTGAGCCTATCCCCAAGCCAAAAGACATCCTACTATACCATTCTGCTCCTTTTTAACCATTCCCTTCATCAGAGTAAGAGGAGTAAGGCTGGCCTGTATAGCCTGACTCTTGACTTACCTCAATGCCAAAATACTATCTAGGCCTGCTGCCCTAGAGCTGTTTCCAGATAAAGACATTGCCGTTCTGGTGGTTGAATGCCTCGTCCTAGGAGTGCTTGTCGGTGACAGACCAAACACTCAGATCAGCGATGTTGGGAGCGTAGGGGGAATCATCGACGCATTGGTTGAGGAAGAACTTGTTGCCATACTCATGAAAATCAAGAATTTTCTTTATTTGCTCACCTGCAAATAATGTATCCTTTCTCAAGATGAACTGGTCTGCCGAGCCTGTAAACGGCCCTGCACAGCATACTGCCAAAAGAATCTGTCCAGTGTCAATAGAAGACAATCTCTAAGGATGTATTTTCGACTTTCTGATGCTGATGGGTCATCAGGGCGCCGCGAGTTTCTCAAGAAGACGATATATCGTGGTGACCGTAGGTCTAACCCTCATAGAGTACATCTGGGCCATCGTTATGCCAACTCAGTTGCGGTGGTTGATGACGGAATTCCTTTCCCTGAATACAGTCGTGATCCTGTTCTGTTCTACTATCCCACGATACACCACGTCTTTAAGAAAAACCAATTGCCTTTCGAAACTATTGGTTAGTCTTGATGCTGCCCTACCATGAAGCTGCATCATATACCAAGCATTCCTTACTTGACTATATCGCTGGTAGATGGCCTGGACTGCCGTCGTCTCTGTAGCTGCTGGTGCTACTCTTGCTGCTACTGTCTCTTTTGTTGTCTATTATAATGCTTCTGCTGCTGATTGGAAGAGTTCTTTATATTGCAGATGGCATACTTTCGAAGTCATTAAATGGTCTGATGTGCGACATCTGGTCTATAAGCGTTTTTTGTCTTTTACAAGCTCTGCTTTAATTGTCTCTACTTTATTATATGCTTATTGTCAAGGTGCTTATATGATAATGTTAATTTTTGTTATTAAATAGAGTTAAGTACTTGCTTAAATTACAGCAGTTATAAAGAAAAAGAATATTATCTAATAATATAGGTATATAGCATTAAATTCATTCAGCCAACTATCTACTGGAAACAGCGCCTACTCCTTTTACGTGCAGACCACGTCCTGGCATAATCGAGTTGAGCAACCTTGTCAAGTGTCAGGCAATTGTAAAGATTGGGAGTCTACACGTGTTGGTGTGATGTATGATGGGCTGATGTAATCCTTGCTTTTGAGATTCGGTGGCCGAGACCGCGGGTTGCCGCGGAGTTCCGTTAGCTCACTTCGGAGCCGTTGGCCGCAACGAGGAAGCTCCCACGTCATGTCGATCTGCGAACGAGAATGAACGACGTCACATGGAGCGAAGGCGAAAGTCGTTTACTGAACGAGACATTGGTCAAGACTTTGTTTGGGGTCCATGCTAAACGCTGCTGAAACATGGGATTGTGGATTTTCAGGGCTGACGGTAATCTCCAGCCACAAATCTTAATAAGGGTCAGCTCCAATGCGTAGGTCGTTCGATTTATGCATTGATCATTTTACTGGACATGCTACAGGACAGAACATGAGTCTGCCTCGCGTATTTATAGCTGATTCTCAGTAAGACGGCTCATCCGCATATTCAGCCCCAATGAGCCACCAACATTTTTTATTCGTATCCCCGAAATTACACACCAACACGGAACGGGAATAGTCAGTCAGACGTCAACGAAGCCGTTCTGCCGCAGCGTCTCAACCCTTGCCCGATTCAGGGGACCTACTGCAGTCCGCGGGGGGACGATCAGCGACCTGAGAAAATGGCTCGGGTCATCACTGTCACCCCGTCGCACGTGGAGGTGGTTTTGGAACATCATACGGCCCCGCGGCCGCCAATCACGGGCGAGAAGGAGGGGAGTCCAGAACGAAAAAGCGTCGAGGCTGAGTGGGTGCAGGGATGACGACGCGTCTTTTTTTATTTACCGGCCGTTGCCCACTTCAATGAATTTAAATTAAAATGCTATATAAGGTGCGAGGGCTGGAAGGTAAAGGAGTTTTTAGTGTTTTTGCACCAAACTTTACTCGCCGAGTCGCACGACACTTAAATACCGGAGAAGGGCCAGATTTCAACACCCTTCAGTCTCCCGCTTGAAATGCTTTCGGCTCAGGACAATGGCACTCCAGAATATCATTCAACACTTGCGCGCGCGCTTTGGGAAATATGAGCGACTGTACGACGAGGAGCACTTTGAATTGGAATCGCCATCCTATAGAAGATGCGCCCACAAACGATTTGGATTGCCGAGATTTAGGAAGCTCACAGTATATCTAATCCTCATCAACACGATAATTCTCGGCTTGTTGATTCTTTCGCTCCGCCCTCTCATCACCCTTCTCATACGGAATAACGAACTATTCGCAATCAACTTCTCTGTCGACCACGCAGCACCTCCAGAAGCATCTCCAAGGCCAGATGCGAGGAAGATTCCGCGGATTTTGCATCAGACAGCTCCCAACAGCTCCATTCCGGAAATTTGGGCAACCTCGCAGCAAAGCTGCATAAAGGCGTATTCAGACTTTGAATATAAGCTCTGGACCGACGAAGGGGCGCGAGAATTTCTCAAAGAGGAATATCCGTGGTATCTCGATACTTGGGATAACTATCCTTTCCCAATCCAGCGCGCGGACGCTATCCGCTATTTTGTTCTGTATCACTTTGGCGGAATATACATGGACATGGACACATATTGCAACACGTCCTTCCCCATAGATCAGATCGAATCACTACCAGGAAAAGACCACGCCTTATTCAAATCGACGTTGCCGACTGGTATCACGAACGACTTTTTGATTTCTACCGCCAAACACCCAGCTTTCGCATCAGCAGTTTCGAGGCTGGCCAGCTTTCACCAGACGACACGGCTCTGGGCTCGAATTCAGCCCTACGCAGCCATCATGATGTCTACAGGTCCTCTCTTCTTGACCTTGGCTGTGCAGCAATATCTGCTCGACCTGCCAATTTTACCATCGCCAAGCATTCACATCATAGACCCTGCGGTAGTTGACTCTTACATGACAGACTTTGAGACTGCGACCTGGCATCAGAGCGACGCTCAGGTACTCAAGTGGCTCGGAGACAGGCCGTGGACATGGTTCAGTCTGGGAATCATTGGGGTCGTCGCCGGCATATACACCTTTAATTGCGTGCTATCACGAACCTTTACGACTCTTTACCGTAAGCTATTATAATATCCTATAGATTCAGCGACTGCTTCTCAAGAAAATAAATTTTCTGCCTAGCCCGAATGGGCGCATAATTTCGTCTCCCCTGTCACTCTTGTAATTTCCTCGGATAAGCGGCACAATTACGTGGTCACAGCTCGCTCCTGTAATTTTCGGCTAGTTCCAAAGACAGAAACACCCGAAAAGTTGGCCTCCTTGTTGAGCGAGAATTTACGCCGTGGCCAATTAAATCGCGCAGGGGTAGGGGGCGCAGACGGGAAGCTGAGGGACGGGCCCGGGGCTATCTGGGGGTCTAGAAGTCTTCAGTAGATAGCCACGTATGTGGCTTAGATGTCATATCACCCCCTTATCATCTCGTTGGGCCATGAGATGCATAAAGTTGCTTGACGCGGCCCAACTGATCATTGACTTCTGTAGAGTTCAATGAAAGCGTCAAAAGAATGGGGCTTTTACGTGCGGGCACTGTCAAGTCGCATTGCATAAAATTACAACTCTAAATTGAGTTCAGAGCCGTACCAGCGACTTGGATCACCCAGGCTTATCGCTGTTGCCTGTTTGAAGTAAATATTGATGAAACGACGGGCTGTTTATTCATGGATGTGGCTTTGACTCGCGGATCTGTGAGGCGACGAAGTCTTATGGCAGCGAGTACTTCTGTAGCATGTAAGTGATGATGAGTTGTTGACCATGTCAAGAGAAAGATTTACGCTGCAAACGGCCTTGATCATCGCCATTCATCGAAGCTTCTTGATGCATACTCATTAGAAAAGTGGTACCTGGTTCCAAGAGCTGTCAAAGTAACACGACAAGTAATAGTTGATGTTTACAAATCCTGATGCAATTCCTATAAAAGATGGCAAGATAAACTCAGTGGGTCAGATCTATTACTTACCCTGAGAGCTGTTTCAATTAGGTAGTATTCATGATGGAGAAAACCCTTATTCTTCAGGTCACCTTGAGACAGATCGTCAAATGGCGTGACATCATAGGACTTGCATGTTTACATTTCGTTGATTCTATCGCAAGATTATTTTCTACTGCTTACTTTTACCCAGGTCTGCTTCTGCCTTCTCTACCAAAACATCAAAGATGCGCTGGACGTGCTCCTCTCGAACCCTCTCAACGCCTGTGCATACACGAATCGCAAACTTTTCGTTGACGACGGTGCTAGTAAGGTAAAACTCTCCTGTCCTGTTGACCCATTCGTAGAGCTCCTCTGTTCGGGCGTTGATCTCCGTCTCATCGACTCCCTTGACGCGGAAAGTCACCAGGCCAAAGCGAGCAGAGGTGAAGATGGTGAATAGGTCAGGTCGGCTGGCCAGCTTTTTCTGGAGTGATTCACCGAGCGTAACTCCGTTTCGGATGTGTGCTTGCAGACCACGGATGCCGTAGCTGCGGAGAACGAACCATAGCTTGAGAGATCGGAAGCGACGTCCAAGGGGGATTTGCCAGTCGCGGTAATCGGTGACCAGTTCATTATCGGAAAACTGGTTGCGTAAGTAGGGCGGCTTGATACTCAGGGACTCGATGAGCCAGGCTCGGGATCGGACCCAAACAGCAGAGCAGTCGAAGGTAGTCAGCATCCACTTGTGCGGGTTGAAGTTGAAAGAGTGGAAGTCGGCCATTGGCGTAGTCAAAGGCTGATTCTCCTCGAGGAGAAGTGCTGATCCTGCATAAGCAGCATCGACATGGACCCAGATATCCTTCTCTGTTCCAGCAGTAGGGGACAACGCCTCAACGATGCCAGCAAAGTCATCAACCGCACAGACATCAGTCGTACCCATCGTAGCAGTCAAGTAAAAAGGCTCCAGCCCGCGGGCCCGCAGCTCAGCTACCGTCTTGGCAACAGCACGACCAGTCATGGCGAATCCGTCTTCTTCAGCGACAGGAATAGCCACAAAACGGACACCGAGAATCTGGGCAGCCTTCTTGGTACTCGAGTGGGTTCCCGCGCTTCCCAGAGCGACAAGCTTGCTTCGAACATCCCAGACAGCATCTTCATCCATGCCCTTTGTGACAGCAGCAAGATACTTGTCGCGAGCGGCACACATGACAGTGAGAATAGCCTCACTGGCACTGCCGTGGATGACGCCTCCTCCGTGGGTGCTGCCGCCGCTCAAATAGCATTCCGGTAGACCGAGAGCCTTGGCGAGCCAGTCCATGACAATTGTTTCCAACTCTGTAACGGCTGGGCTGCAAATCCAGTTGAAATGGGCGCCGTTGAAGGTATTGGAGTACATTTCAGCTAATGCGGCAGGGTAACTGCTTGAGCAGGGAAAGAAGGCCATGAACCGGGGGTTGGCCCAATGGGTGATTCCAGGAAGGATTTTGGACTCGATGTCGGCATGGATGTCGCTCCACGACTCTCCTTCGAGCGGGGCTGAGGATGGAAGCAGAGGTCGAAGGTAGCCTGGCTTGACATCGGATACGACACGTTGTGAGGAGACATTGTCGTAGTAGTCGGTGACTGTATATAGTTAACATCGATGGTCATTGTTTCAGTTCTCGCAGACTTACTCTCGTCAATGGCTGTCCGAGCAGCCTCGCGAAACTGTGCGGAATCCATAGTACTCTGAGAGGTGTCTGTATTTTATTATGTCTTGGAACTGAATGTCAAGCAGTAGTTATATTGTTTGAGACTGCATTTATATATCATTCAACAGAGACTTTAAAATATCGCGCTTGTTTCCGATATTGCCACGAAAGGTGGGGGAGCACGTCACGCAACCCCAATGAACTCTGGTCAGTCACCGTATGGAAATTCCACTTCAGGGAAAGTCTGTGTAAACAGTCTCCTCACAGAATGGCATTAGCATGCCGCCACATTTGTGATGGACAGCCAGTCTCCGCCCTTACTTTGACAAGACGAGACCCACCTCGGAAGCTTTCTCTCAGAGGCGTTCCGAGTTCCGAGTCAGTATAGGGTATTTTGATGGGGTTTGAACGAAATGTTAATCAAAGACGTTTGGCATACAGCATTGTGTCTCCTATAATGCAGCCTTTCCAGATATTATGTCTCTTTTTTATTATTGCCGGTTTGGTGTCTTTTGCATATAAGAGGCTTCAACAGCTGAGCTCACAGGGTCTAATGATTGTAAACTGCCAACTTTCGAGCATGAGTTGGTTATTCATGAATGGGGATTAACAGCTTAAACTTAAGCAATTTCTGTGAACTAATTTAAATGCTCATGGTCATAGGCTCATCCTCTATAACGTCCAGCCTAGCATCTGTTGCTCAGTGCCATCTACTTACTCCTTTAACACAATCTGAGCGTTGTGTATCTACTAAATAAATTGATGGCACTAAGTTCTGTGGCTGAGTCTGAGATTTGTATGAAAGGAATAGCAAAGTATGCAATTTAAAAACAGAATCAGATTTATAATTTGACTAAGCTAATATTAAAGACCATTGTCTAATCTTGAGCAGGAGTACCTCATCGTCGCTGTATACAGCTACTCCAGCTTGGTCATGGCTTGGATAAGATAGGCCCTAATTGTAACATGGCCACGGGCAGTACAAACGAGTTCATAGAAGACAGTAAGAACTTAGAGAAGAGCAACAGCGGCGCCAATGGCGCCAGCCAAGCCAGCGATCTTGCCTGAAAGGCTTCCAGCTCCGTTGACAACAACAGCAGGCTCAGACTTGGTAGGCTTGGCAGCTTCGGTGCTGGCAGGCTTGGAGGTCTCCATGCCGGTATGCTTTCCAGTAGCGGTAGCCATAGTGGTGTGAGCAGCGCAAGCAGTGGGCTCAACAAGAGAACCACCAGGGCCGTCGTAAGGGTTGTAGCCAAGGCACTCAGCCCACTCGGCGGCGCAGGTAGCGTGGTTGGCATCAGGAGCTACATTGCATGCATCGTGGGCCTTGTTGCACTTCTCGAGGCAAGCATCAGCCTTGGCTGTCTCGGTGGCAGTAGGCTTGGAAGAGTGAGAGCAGGCTGTAGGGGCAACGAGAGATCCGCTGCCATAAGGGTTATAACCCAGGCACTCGGCATACTCAGCAGCGCAGGTGGCGTGGTTGGCATCGGGTGCTGTGTTGCACGCATCGTGAGCCTTGTCGCATTTCGCGACACACTCGTCAGCCTTGGCTGTCTCGGTAGCAGTGGGCTTGGCAGTGTGGGAGCAGGCAGTTGGTTCAACATAAGAAGCGCCGCCGTAGGGGTTATATCCAATACACTCTGCGTACTCAGCAGCGCAGGTGGCATGGTTGGCATCGGGCGCTGTGTTGCACTTGTCGTGAGCCGCGTTACACTTTGCAAGGCACTCGTCGGTGGAGGAAGGGAGAGGAGGAATGGAATCAGTGGCTGTTGGGTAGACAGGAGATGAGAAAGCGGTGTCAGAGGCAGCAGCTGGTGAAGCGCTTGAGAGTTGGGCGGCACTGAGCATCAGGCCAAAGATGACGGAACGAGTGTTGGAAACCATTTTGATGGAGGAAAGATTGTGTTTGCGTGAGTGAAGGTGATTATGGTGAGAGTGAAGGGGGGGAATACTTGGCAAGTGTGCAACGGTCGTTGGTATTTATAAAAGATCGCGTCGTGTCTCAATGCTAGTGTCTCTCGTGTTGGCAATTTAAAATGACATCTGTGCCGTTTACAATTCCTCCCCGCATTCTACTTAGGCACGAAGGTCCCTTTCTCGTATAGACTTTGCTCGTATCTATACGAAGTCGCTAGGCAAGACACATTCCTCTAGCTCAGAAGATGAGACATCTGGCCAATCACAGGGCAAGAATAACAAAGGGAGGGCCATAGGCTTTGTGGCGTTGGCCACTAATTTGAACTGTCTCAGGAACAAGCCAGCGAAGTGCCGTGATCTCCCTGGACCTGGAGGAGCAGTTACGTCAAAAGAGAAAGAGAAAACAGTGAGAATGGAGTGATGTCTTATCTTTTGATTCCTAGCTGCAATTTTAATCATAAACTGGAAAATTATACATATTTTATCTATAGCATTGAGTAAGATTAGCAGTTAAGAAACGGTGTTGAATAGGATTTATTAGCTGCTACGCTTGAGAGGCATTTAAGAAACAGTCCAACTACAAAGAAGATTCCTGACACAGTTATGAGCTTAATTCTCAACCAGGCCATTGCTAGAGCGACCGTAACTTTCATTCCAATTATAGACCGTTTAGCAAGTCACGTTGATCCTTAAGCGCATACCAGTCGATGATAGGGTTAGTCTGGACCATAGGGCTAGTTTAGAAAATGCCGACATCCGAACCAAGGCAACTCAGGCAGGGAATACCCAAGCGCAATACGAACTGCTGGAGATCAACACTGTCTAGTGAAACAACCGTGTGACTATGCCAATCATATGTTATAAGTTATGTCGATTTGAGTTTATTCTCCATTTAGAAGTATACTGATAAGGCGAACTCTAAATAGTGAGTAAAACTGTTAAAAGAAGTCTTACTACTTAAGTTCAAACAGTTTCATACCGGCAGACATTTAATACAATAAGCCTCTTGGATGCAGTTTTGCTTTTAAGCAATGTCATGTCAGAAATATCTAAAGATCTTAATTACAGTGATTTTCTAGAGTGACCTTTTCAAGTCATTTCTGACGGGTTGTGACGGTCCCCCATCTACCAGCATCCAAATTACGGTCATTGCAAGCCCTCTGGCACAGCTCATAGGTGCTTTGTGAGCTCCATCCTTTCCATCACATCCAATGTAGTGAAGTCTGGATGGTGTATAGATCCATCTGAGGTGGTTGGAACAGCGAATCCACCAAAGCCTGGATCATGGCAAGAAACGTTACCCACGTCCGACGAATCAGGGAGGCTTTTTTCTGGCTTTACTCTCAATGGGCTTTTTGGCGTTAGCTACATCTTAGGAGTACCCAGCAAACACTTGATTAGAAATAAAGCGCGCGGGGATGCCTTGATATTTGCGACATAATCGAGCAAGCGGATCTGCGGCGGATTTACGGCAATTATTACGGACAGGACAGGGTCGCGCGAGCCAATTAATTCAACCAATCCTGCTATACCCGGTTATGTGCCACCGAGATAGCAGACTCCATAGAAATGTCCACTCTCTCCAGCAGAGCCGCTGGAGCCAGTGTGTCGGGTTAAGCTGCGCCGACTTGGTGTAAATCCGTAAATCCGCTAGATGCGCTTTGTAGCATGCACAGACTAGTGATCGACGACGACGACGACGACGTCAGAGACATTATGGCAAATCCTTATAACAGCCAAGCCCATGGACGATTGGCATGTTCTTGAGTTGCACTGTCACTATCTTTGTCTCTGTGCGATCTGATCACCAGCAATGCCAGACTACGATCTTTCCGACAACAGCGATGCCACCAGGGTGGGGGATCCGGGAGTGAAGCGTCTGACGGTAACGTTTGAAGATGTCGGCATACAAGTCTACGGCCAAGGCCAAAGCTTCGTCTCAACTTGCGTTTCAGTCGTTGGTGATATATTCCAATATGGACGACAGAACAAGCCGAAAAGAGTAGGTTCTAGGCCAGGACCAATTGCCGTCATCTATCTAACCACGCTTTAGCAAATTCTCCAGGGAGTTACAGGCCAAGTCAACCCAGGCGAAATGGTAGGTCGACACTCTAGCGGATCCAATAGATTCCCTGCAAGGACTGGCTGGCTGACAATGAGGTTTCCAGCTCTTGGTCCTGGGACGACCTGGCTCTGGCTGCACGTCTCTCCTGAAAGTGCTTTCCAACCACCGCAGCGAGTTCGACCAGGTGCACGGCTCTGTTCAGTACGGCAGTGTTGGACATGAGACAGCAAAGGAGTTCCGTCACCAGCTCGTGATGAACACCGAAGGTAAGGCCCTGCTTGGCGCGCGTCTTTGCCTCTGTGCTGACAGTATACAGATGACGTACACTTCCCTTCCCTTAAAGTTTCGGAGACCATGGGTTTCGCAACCTCCACCAAGATGCCCAGTACGCAATCACAGCATCTCACCCGTCGACAGTACGCGGCCCAAGCCTCAGCGCACATCCTCGAGGCGCTCGGCATCGGCCATACCAAGGACACAATCGTCGGTAATGAATACGTCCGAGGTGTATCCGGCGGTGAAAGGAAGCGCGTCTCAGTAGCCGAGGTCATCAGCACGCAAGCTCCTGTCCAATGCTGGGACAACAGCACCAGAGGCCTCGACGCCTCCAACGCCCTTGACCTGGCTCGCGTGCTTCGAAAGCACGCGGACGAGCAGCAGAGAACTATCATCGCGACTCTCTACCAGGCAGGAAATGGCATCTACGATCAATTCGACAAAGTCCTTGTGCTCGCCGAAGGACGTCAGATTTACTATGGCCCATCAGCCGAGGCGCGGCAGTACTTTGAGGACATGGGCTTCAAGTGTCCACCTGGAGCCAACATCGCCGACTTTTTGACCTCCGTCACTGTAGATACAGAGCGTGAGGTTATTCCCGGGTACGAAGGAAGTGTCCCTCATACAGCCGAGGATTTCGAGCAGCGCTACAGAGCGAGCGACATGTTCCGGCGCATGAAGCACCTGATGGCGTCACGAACTACCAAGTCTCTTGTGGCTGAGGTGGATGAACTCCGGGGTCTAAGCCTGAGTGAGAAGTCTCGCACCTTCAAAGCCTTATCTAGGGCGTCCAGTCCTTACCTGGTCTCCTTTTTCAACCAGGTCTGGGTTTGTGCAATCAGGTAAATCTGCACCCCACTATTGAAGGCTCAGGACTTGACTGACTTGTTACAGACAATTTCAGATTCTCTGGGGAGATCGCTTCTCCAATGGCCTCCAGCTGGCCTCTTCCATTGTAATGGCTCTTGTTACTGGCAGCCTGATGTACAACCTCCCCGATGACAGCACTTCCATCTTCCGAAGGCCCGGAGCCCTGTTCTACCCCATTTTGCTCTGGTGCCTGAACAAGATGGCCGAGACGGCAGCATCCTTTGAGGGCCGAGCTATCATCACCCGACACAAGCGTTTGGCCTTCAGTCGACCTGGTGCTTACGCACTGGCCTGCGTTCTAACCGACATTCCGTTCGTCATCTTCATGTTCAGCCTGTTCAACATCATCTACTACTTCATGGTAGGCTTTCAACATGATGCCGGCAAGTTTTTCACCAATTGGTTCATATACCTCCTTATCACCCTCTGCTTCACCTCTCTTTATCGCACCATTGGCGCCTGGTGTAAGCACTTTGGCCTGGCTGCGCAGCTCAGCGGCTGGATCACTATGGTTATGATGATCTATGCAGGTAAGCTTGATGCCTCTACGCCATCACGTAGTATTCTAACTCGTTTCAGGATATCTTATCCCTATACCAAAGATGCATCCTTGGTTTCGGTGGATATCATACATCAACCCTGCTACCTACGCTTTCTCTGCCGTCATGGCTAGCGAGATTGGGAATCTGGACATGGCATGTGTCGAACCTCAACTCGTACCCTTTGGATCAGGGTATGACGACACCAACTCCAGAAGCTGCACCGTGATCGGGTCAAACGGAAGTATGGTTGATGGTGCTTCATACTTGAGCCTTCAGTACAATATTGCACGTTCTGACATCTGGAGAAACGCGGGTATCATCATTACTTTCTGGATCTTCTTCTCGATTATGGCTGCTATCGGCTTCGAAGTGAATCTCGCTTCAGGCGGAGGCTCGATGATCTTGTATGATCGCCGCAACCAGGCAAAGGAACTCGCTTTAAGGGAAGACCCTGAACAAACCTCGACGCAAGCCTTACCCGAACAACACGATCACAGCTCGGCTGAGGCAACCACGTTTACGTTCAAGAACATCAACTACTTTGTCCAGCATGGGGGCCGTGAGAAGCAGCTCTTGCTCGACGTTTCTGGCTTTGTCAAACCTGGCCAGCTCGTTGCCTTGATGGGTTCTTCGGGCGCTGGCAAAACGACGCTCATGGACGTCTTAGCTCAGCGCAAGGACTCTGGCCGCCTTGAGGGCAGCATCATGGTCAACGGTAAACCCCAGGGTATCACATTCCAGCGCACAACCGGTTACTGCGAGCAGAACGATGTCCACGAGCCTACTGCGACTGTACTCGAGGCACTTCGCTTCTCGGCACGTCTACGACAACCTTACGATGTTAGCGAGGCTGATAAGGACGCTTATGTCGATCAGATCATCCAACTGTTGGAACTTGGACCGCTCAAGCATGCTGTTGTTGGGGCTCCGGGACAGGGTCTATCGATTGAGCAGCGCAAGCGACTAACCCTGGCTGTTGAACTTGTCGCTAAGCCCTCACTGCTATTCCTGGATGAGCCCACTTCTGGTCTCGATGGTCAGTCTGCGTTCCAGATCTGCCGGTTCATGCGCAAGATGGCAATGGCGGGCCAGACCATCATCTGCACCATCCACCAGCCTTCCGCCGCTCTCTTTGAAGCTTTCGACGTCCTCCTCCTCCTCGCAAAGGGTGGTCGAACAACATACTTTGGTCCTACCGGGAAGGATTCTGCTACCGTGCTCAAGTACTTTGCTGATAACGGAGCTTCTCCAGCCGGCGATGTCAACCCCGCTGAATTCATTGTGGATGTAGTCCAGGGCCGTTTTGGTTCTCATCTGGATTGGCCTCAGATCTGGAACGACTCCAAGGAGAAGCAACAGACTCTTCTTGAACTGGAGCAACTGGCACAGGCGACCCCCAGTGATGCCGTCGCCACCGAGAAGTCCCCACAAGAAGCCAAGGCCGATTCCAAGGACTTTGCAACTCCAATCAGGTACCAGACTCGAGTGGTCATCCATCGTCAACTCATAGCACTATGGCGAAACCCAGACTACATCTGGAACAAGATCGGTCTGCACATCTCCAACGCCTTGTTCAGTGGGTTCACCTTCTGGATGATCGGAGACGGGACTTTTGATCTCCAGCTGCGGCTAATGTCTGTCTTCAACTTTGTCTTTGTCGCACCTGGCGCCATCAACCAGCTTCAACCTCTTTTCATTCGCAATCGAGACATTTTCGAGACTCGAGAGAAGAAGTCAAAGGCTTATCACTGGTTTGCCTTTATTTCGGGACAGCTCATCTCAGAAATCCCTGTCTTGATCATCTGCGGCACCGTGTATTTCGCTTGTTGGTATTTCACTGCCGGGTTTCCAGTCAAGGCCAGCGTCTCTGGCCAAGTCTACCTACAGATGATTCGTAAGTCTATACTTTGAAACTCACAGCGATCGATACACTGACAGCCATAGTTTATGAGTTCTTGTACACGTCGATCGGGCAGGCAATCGCCGCGTACTCGCCCAATGATTACTTCGCCGCTCTGGCAAATCCTGTATTTATTGGTGCCGGACTCATCAACTTCTGCGGTGTCGTTGTCCCATACACGCAGATTCAACCTTTCTGGAGATATTGGATGTACTACCTCGACCCATTCACCTACCTCATCGGCGGTCTGTTGGAGCCTGTTGTATGGGATGTTGAGGTTGATTGTCTACCAGAAGAGCTGACTCATATCTCACTGCCGACTGGCAACAGCACTACGTGCGGAGAGTACATGGAAGACTTTATTCGAGCGAACAGCGGCTACATCGTTGATCCTAGCGCGACGAGCACCTGCTCCTACTGCCCATACACTACAGGAGCCGACTATCTCAGGCAGTTCAAGATTGATGAGCGATACTTTGGCTGGAGAGATGTAAGTCCCCAATGACTTCCCGTTTTTGATTCACATACTAACATGGGCTTTTTAGGTTGGCATCACTGCATTGTTTTGCATCAGCTCGTATGCTCTCGTCTTTCTCATGATGAAACTGCGCACAAAGTCTACCAAGACAGCCAGTTGAGCTCTGGCAGAGGGTGCAAGTCTATGCTACATGGAGAGTTGCTGGAATTCAATCCTGGTCCGGTACAAATACCGTGTTTCGTTTCGTTCCGTTCTTGTTTTTATCTTATAGAGGGCGTATTTAAACACATTTACTGGTAGACTTGGATACAAGTCTGCGAAAGTCTTATCTTAATAATTAGATTGATTAATTTAATTCCTTGTATTTATTGCATAAAAGAGACTTCCAGGAGCTGGTCGTCATGTGTCTTGACCCAGCGCGGTAGTATATGCAGAGCTTCCAGAGAGATCAGTTAGCTGAAGCGACGTGACCGCTCGAATGGGCATTCGTCACAGGCTTGGTCCAGAGCTCTTCATCTGACCCTTATTGAAGCTGAGTGAATTGCCTGAGGACTTGGAATAAACAGATATATTGAATGTGTAGGAATCATATGTACAGTCAGGGGCACAATACTCGTGATTTTGCGTCTGAGGGTCATGAGTATAGCGAAAACCGCCGCGTTCTCGATGGGAAAGTAGGGTTTCATGTGGGATTTAGAGACCTAGCCCATTCAAAGGGGATCTGAGGGTTTAGTTCACCATGACCACAAGTAAGTAGACCTTGCGTAATAATGAAAGACATTGCAATTGATATCTATAAACAGCGCAATCCTCGCAATAAAACAACTATATATTGGGTTATATCTCTAGTACCTATTTAAGGCTGACCTCCTTCTCTATAATTAAGCAACAACCCATAATCCCGACGCAGCTGGGTAGAAACAACTCTACTGGACAACACACTTAGTAGGAAGTCCGCAAGCTCCTCCAGCACTTTCATCAAGTTCTTCAATGCTCTTGGCCCTTTTTCTCGTCTTCTCCGTTGTGGGAACAGAGGCTGCTGGCTTGGCTCGGCTACTGCCATTCTGCGACCCGCTGGCCCTGCTGACGAAGGAGTAGAAGGTCTCTCCCTGAATGCGTGCAATCTCGAGCTCCAAAGATGAAGGCTGGCGTGAGCCATCAGCGCCAGCCAAGGTGCCAGCACCCCATGGGCTGCCGCCGTGGACTTCGTCCAAGCTTGTGAGTTGGCCGAATGTCTTCGCATAGCCTAGAGGGACATAGATAATGCCATGGTGGACAAGGGTGGACATGGCGTTCTGCGCTGTAACCTCTTGGCCGCCGCCCTGTGAACCAGTAGATATGAAAAGACCAGCCATCTTTCCTGTATATCCACCACTAGACCATTGCTTGCCTGTGCTGTCCCAAAAGGCCTTCCATTGTGCTGGGTAGTTGCCAAAGCGGGTAGGAATTCCGAACAGGAAACCGTCATATGATTCGAGGATCGAGGGGTCGCTTAGTACAGGGATATCAGCGGCCTTAGGAGGCGCATGCATCTGGGCGAGAACATCGGCGGAGAGGGTTTCGGGAATTTGGAAAATGTCGGCGGTACCACCGACGCTTTCAATGCCAGCTTTTTCGGCCTCGGCAAGCTGTCGGATATGGCCATAGGTAGAGTACTATAATCACACTGTCAGACATATTGAAAACAGACAGGCTCGACAGAATTGAATAACACAGGCAGCGTTATTTGTTAAAGAACGTACATAAACAATAGCGATTTTGGGAGCCATGATTGAGGTGTTGTCCTAAAGAGCGTAGTAAACAATTGGTTTTGTAGATAGAGAGAAATTTCGAGGCGGCAAAAGGTGGCTCTCTTTAAATAGCAATTAATAAAACTCATCCCACTACTTATGACATGATTATTTTTTCGCAATCTAATGGTATGCTTGGTAATGATTTCTTCAAGGGTCTGGGATTCATAATCGTGACAAACTTTTACAGAGCCCCACGGACCCAGCGGAGCCCACTAAACCCACTTTTGCAGAGATTAAAGTTTTATCTACATTATACAGTAGTACTCTGTATTATTAATAACTGTATTTTCGCCTTTAATTTCGGATTTTTATATTCTTTCTTGAGTATTTACTGAAAAATGCTGATTCTATAAGCTACTACCTGTTGGGTGCCTAATTGGTGTTGTGATATCAAGTGGGAAAAAGTTAAAGAGATCAGTCGTCATTACATTAAAGTCAAAATGGCGTGGGTTTGTCCAATCTTGATCCATCAGTACATTGTCCGATCCTGGCACGCTCGGGTGTAACCTGTCCTGTTGGGTGCCAGTCTCCCCTGTAAGAAGTATCATGCTGCCCGATTCGCTCACCTCGATCTGATCCAGCGAGGGAAAGTGTATACATGAACCTCGGCGACTTGACGCGCTTTCATTGGGCACTGCTGATTGCGTGCCATGTACTTGGCCAAAGATGGATGCTTCAACTGTCTCCAGCACGCGACGGATGGAGTTTAAGGACGAGGTGATTGGTTCATCGGCCACCATATCAGATAGCGTCTCCATGGCCTTTTTTATATATTCCATGTTATAAGAATACTTGGAGGGCTGGCAGAGGATATCGTAAAGCAGAACTGCGCAACTGCACTCGATAAAAAACCCCTGGTAACGCGAAATCTACGGACGACATGGTTAGATACGTTCATCAGACCTGGATCGAGGTATTTATCTACCTTGCAGATCTCTCTGCTATTCGCTGACACGTCGATCGAGTCCTGGGCCGCATCGACAGCGTATCTGCAAGCCTGGCGTAGCCACATATCCTTGATCTCGCTTGTTCCACCACTAACACGCATGGCATAATGGGCTACTAGAAAAGGGCGAAAGATCAGGATCATGGCATGGTAATACACTGCGAAGCTAGTCAGCCTTCGAAATTAGGGATATGCCTCAATATTTACGTACGGTTGTGGAGTGTTACAGTTTCGTGCACCTCGAAGAAACCTTGATCAGTGCCCGGTTGTACAGACGCAATACCGTACTCCTGCCCAAACTGACCAAGGCGACCACGTAACTCTTCTGCCGTGATGTACAGCTGCCGGACCGATGTTGCGCCTCTCCCGTATATAGTTTCTGCGGCATCCTCCATGATCTTGGCGATGCGGCAGAGTCTGACTGTGGGAAGTGGCTCTGTTGGAAATGGGCAGGTGATGTCTTTCAATTTTAGACTGCTTTGTCGTCCTAGAGTCAGAGCTTGGTATCTATTGCAGGTCAGCCATAGCCCAATGTGCACTCGGGTATTAACTCACGTTTCATAGAAGTAAAGCGACCAAATCGTACTTTGGTGCTTTTGGAACGTGAGACTATCCAGCCGGGTAGAACAGGCGCTGATATGCAAGCCCAATGCGAGCGCCTTTCTGCAGGCCATGCCGAGGTGCAGATAGGTAGAAGTTGGGCGGCCTATATTGACCTGATAGTCGGCAAATAAGAGGGAAAGCTGAAGCGTCTTCAATGTCACTGCATCATCCAGGATGACAGCTTCTCGTCTGGCTTTAGTAAAGAGGGTTTCCGCGAGGTCTGTATGTGGTGTAGAGAGAGCGCCGATGGCCAATATTGCCAGGAAGCTGGCTTTTGTCTGCGGCGGTATATTGTGTGTATGCTGTGAGTCGTACATAGTCTCTAGCAAACTATCGAGCTCTTCGATCGTGTAAAATGGGAGTCGATAGTAGGACGTAATCTTGAATCCTTGTAGGAAATCCTGCGCCATTTCCCGTGATATGAATGCCAATTCGATGCTCTCAGATCGGATCGCCTCTGGGTTTATCCTAGGTGGTGTCCCGAAGAATATCGACCTCTGCATAAAAGTGTCAACGCCAGATTGCGTGCTGTTCCTCTCGTGCTGGGCATGGTCGGTCGCGGATAAGATGCCTCGGTGTATCTGCTGAAGAAAAGCAAAGTATGACGAAGGTCCGTAGAAAAGCTGCGAGCTGTCTGTCGGGGCAGGCGACAGATGTGTCTCAGTGACGCTGTGGTAAACCTCGTGTTGGACTGCCTGCTCAGAGGCTTCGACGCTGTGGTGTTCAGACCATCCAGTTAGTGGGCTACCATTTGCGGACAAGCCATCAACAGAATGGCCTGATCCTAGTAGAGGCAACTGTGATACAGGCTCGTTGACTTCTCGCTTCGGCCTCCTATTCCGAGTCTTGGTCCGGTATACACAAGTTTGGGGTGAGTTTTGACACTCAAAATGCTGGCAAGGATGAGCTCCATTACATCGCTTCTTGCGAAGTCGACAAGGATCGCAAGCTTTGGGGATCTTGGTACTCATTCTGAAAGCATCGAGGTTGCGCGGTCGGAAGTAGAGCGGACTTGGCGGATGAAAGAGGAAGTATGATTCCCTGATAAGATAAGAATTCTTGCGGATCATGTGGGGCATGTTCTACTTCTAAGCATTAATAATTATCACGGCTTGAATAAAATTCGGTAGTTTGTACGGTAGATGCACTAATAAGGATTGCTCCACTTCTCTAGTTCCCTGCAGCCCTTGAAATGAATGCCGAGCGGGATTATGAAAAATTCTTATCCTTCGTTCCAGGTTTTCGTAGTCGGTAGTCTATTCTCGGAGTAGTACATGTCGTGCCAAAGACCTGGGTCCGATGAGGCTCCAACCTAGTGGAGATGAAGTCGGCAATTGTGCTGAACATGAGCCATGAGCACGAAAACGCTTGCTTCCATAGAAAATTGTTCATGCAACAAATATATACATACAAATGCCCTTACCAGCCTTGGTGTTGTATTCAGCCACTGCCAGTCAAACACTTTCAATCAATGTCCCTCTTTTCAGATTTAAACATTGGCTATTTACCCGTTAGTACCTTGCACAGTATCAACACCCATTCACCATGTCGATGTGATTATTGATGGTGATACCTCAGGCTTCATTGTGGCGGATCGCCTGACTGAGGATGGCAACACCACTGTTCTTGTCCTCGAGGCCGGTATCTGAGCATCAGCCACGCTTCTTCTGCCAATCCAAGCCACAGGAGAACCTCGATAACCGCACTGTCGACGTCTGGCTCGGCAAATTGGTTGTTGGCAGTTCTGGTGTCAACACCATGATGGCTTCACGAGGTTCTTTCATGGACTACGGCCGCTGGGGCAAGCTGTTCCCTGAAGCCAGCGGCTGAGACTGGGAAGGCGTCCTGCCATACTTCCGCAAGGTAAGTACATAGACCAGCTGCAAGGCTTTTATCAGCTATCATTGCCTAAAACTATACCCTAGTATATACAATTTAGTTACTAGGCTATTTACTGTCTTCCTTGTCACTGTACACCTTGGAAAACATCCGTCTTAGCCCATCCATATCGCAAAACTCGATGACCTTTGTGACCTTTGACCCATCCTCATTGAAGTCCAAGATCCACGAATGCTCTATGACGTCCTCTTCTCCATTCTTGTATTTCATGCCCGTCACAGTCGTTGCGGCTGATTTGCGTGACTCGGTATCGATAGTAAATTCGGAGATGTCACTGTAGGTGACAACGTATTTCTTGAGATCGAGGGCCATGGCGGCTTCGTAGTCGGAGTTGCTCAAGCCATCTTCCGGAGGCGATCCGAATAGCTGAAGAACACCGGCTGGTTTGAAGTATCGTTTGCAAGAGTCGGTGACATCACGGTTGATGAGTGATGGGTTGTTCTGTTCGCCAGCGTCTTTGTAGGCACCCAAGAACAGTCTCGTTGTGTTCTCAATAGCCTCTCTGAGTTCTTGCTGGGATGTCATGCTTGCGGTGATAAACCTTGATGTCTCACGCAGGGTTTCGATTGCTGTGGGAAGGTTTGCTGACATGTACTTGAGCACTGGTTTGTGTATTTATACGGATTACTTGCTTACAAATAGCCAAGCCAAGCCGTCAGCCGTCAGCTGACGCAATGCTTAGGCTATGGGAGTTGAGTAAGTGTGCTAATGACCAGTGTAAGCTTGGCACTCTCTTGTGTCATGACGAGAATTGGTTTGCTTGAGAACTGGTTTGGTTCGAGCTGCCTTCCACTACGATCAATATTGGCATTATAATTAAGCGCATTAATTTGGTAGTGGTGTACTGGGCCATGACTGGTAGTAATCACCATAGAGGCGCTCTGTATCTCTTGGGAAGAGACCTAGATTTTTCTTCAAGTAGTCGTCAATTAGAGCAGATTTGCTTTTGAGAACTTTATGGTCTGGCTACATCAGAGTCTCTGTTAGCTTCACAGTCTGCCTGGAGTTGACATACTCCGTGAGTATAGGCAATTGTCGGTGTTGCTACGGTCGTCAGAAGAGGCTACAAAAGGAGATAAATAGTTCATATAAGAACAGAACTGGATTTTCTGAGTTCTGTTTTATTGCAATTGTTGCTTGCCAAATTATTTCTTTTTACCTCCATCCTGCAGCATGTAGTATAGGATCTATTTCTCTTTGTCCTAGAGTCAAACCCCAGGGAAGCATTTTCCTCCACGAAATCTCATTGAATCACAACAAAGCGACTATCATTATGGACGAATGGGGTAGAGTGGCCGCAGTCACGGCTTTGGTGACGATCCCCATATACGCCTCCGCATTCCTGCTTCAGCCATTCTTTCAGAAGGTTAAGGATACCTTTTTAAGGATTTATTACTGGAACAGAACGTTCGAGGCTATGCAGTGGAGTCACATATTACATCGCCCTATCCAGACACGATGGTACGGCCTCGTGGTCGGAAACCAGTCAGCCGATACCCAAAGCCCCAAGAACAAATCGCTGATCGGCTTTCTATACAATGTCTGTCAAGTGAAGTCAAAGCCCGCTGTGAAACCGGCTTACTTGGACATGTCAAAAGACTACCTCCTACTTGATTCTGATGTCCTTCTCGCCGTGGTTCTTCTACTAGGGGCTCGGGGACACTCGATCGGCAACCGGATCCTGGGGCCAGGCTCACCCTCAGCTTTGCTTCGACCACGGCACAATTTCGTGTTTTTGGAAGTGTGAACAGTTTTTTTCTTATCGGAAAGCTTATTAGCGTGCCTTGGTTCGAGCCCATTGGAAGCGGTTACCAAGGCACTACGAAAGACGATCTTCGCTGTTTCAAGTGGCTATCCTCCCTTCTACCGCTTCTTCTTAAGAGTGAACGCGGGCTACGAGATAGCCCACCCAACAAAGACCATGCGAGACGTTCATCATGCCGACTGGACCCTCGCCATCGGTTTCTCTTCCTCCACTACCGAACCGCTCAAGCTGTATAGAACACGACAACTGCAGGCCTATACAGAGGCTTGCGCTCGAGTGCTCGATAAACTAAGGTGGCTACAAGGGGAGTTTTCTTTAGAGGCTGGTGGCCCGCATAGGAGACTGCTTAATGTTGCTGTCAGAGTCGTCACACGCATGAACAGCTTCAAAACTGGTAGTGGAGCTGGGCACGGTTTTACTGGCGGATCACGGAACTATCGGGCGGTCTTTGAAAGCCCCAGATATTATTTTTGCTTTAAAGTTGTTCAAGGAATACGCCAGTAGCGAATTGGGTAGTCGTGATCGAGAGACACTGGAAAGCATTCTGGAAGAAGTATTGCGTGCCGCTGTGTATGGTGTCTTTACGTGGTGGCAGTATGTCAACATCGTTGGACAAGACATCCCATCTTGGCTTTTAGACGATAGAGTCAGGCTGAGCCCAGTATGGATGGAAGATGACGGCGAGTCCTAGAAAAGGATCTCGCCCTTTTTTTATTACTTTCAATAACTAACTTATCCTGGAATTGGACTTGGCACGGTTTGTGTAGGGTATATCTATTTATAGAAGCTCGTTTAAGATGAGAGATGACATGAAAGCGGCGGAAAGATACTCCGAGTCACAGTGAGTAATTTCCAGTATTGGAAGCGGCCGCTCAGTTTAGATAAACTTAGTTTGCAAGACAAACAACAGGATAAAATAAACTCTGAGAACCCTATCTAAGCCCTACAGACTCGTCACCAAGGTGAGCGGATTTAGAAGGTGGTTGCAGTGAAATTGGGTCGCTTCAGGCAGTGTTTATCAAGAATCAGGGCGGGCTGTGCAGACAAAGTTCATGACCCCACCTGTGAAGGGGCTGCCTCTTTACCCTTTCCGTCGTAGATCGCTTCAATGAACGAGCCCCCAAGACATTGTCACTTCTCCCTGCTCAACTGTCAACATCCCTCATGACTCACGACATATGACAGAATCGTCTGTGGAATGAAGGGCCTGTGCTTGTGTTATCATATACTAAGCCTTGCACGCCCACTTATCACCACGTGGGGATCGTCCTTGGTAGCTGATCTCACGCCAGGATGACAGACATTGGCGAGAAGGTGAAATGGAAGAGGGCGAGGGCACCCAAGGTGAGATCTGGATGTAGAACATGGTAAGTCAAACGCCCAGACATGTTAAGTCGGTGCTAACTCAAGTAGCAAGTTCGTAGCACCTTAGTTACTACATTTAACTGAAACTTTGCTGATCGTAGTCCAGAATCCGCCACCTCAAATGCGATGAACGAAAACCCACGTGTTTCAGGTGTGAAAAGGACCAACGGACGTGCGACGGCTACCTTGCTCCCCCAGAAAGCAAGCCAAAGACAAAATCTCTCGCTCTCCATAGAAAGCAGTATGACCTCATGTCTCGCCGCCTCGCGACAGCCTCAAAGCTTCTTGTCCCAGCGGCCTTATCACCAGAGACATTCGGTTCGACGATAGAGTTGGACCTCTGCCATCACTTCCGAACATGTACGGTATCAGAACTTGCGAGCTCCCTCAACGCAATGAGCTTCTGGCACGCGTATGCCTTACCACTCAGCCAGACTTCGAAACCCGTCAAGGCTGCCATTGGAGCGTTGGGAGGGGCGCACAAGGCTTTCAAGCTTCAGACCCAGACCGACTCATTAACGCAATCCCTCGCCCATTCTTACGAGATCGCATCCTACCAGCAATACAATAATGCAATCCGCGTGATGCAAGAGTACATGAATTCACCGAATAAAGACCTCCAGGTTATTCTAACCTGCTGTCTGATATTTATCTGCACAGAGAATCTCTACGGGCGTTACGCGAATGTATCGCGGCATTTGGAGGCGGCATTCTCCCTGTTGAACGCTTGCGATCGATGGGACCTGGCGAAATTTATGGAAAACATTGGCCCTTCATTATGCGGCCTGGCTTCTGACCTATTCTTCTACGTCGGAGACAACCATTCCTCGAAGATTGTCTCGGAGATTACAGAATGGGCCGATAAGCAGGATCCGATCGATCTTGATGAACCCGGCGAACCCTTCACTTCTGCACAAGCAGCTGCTGCAGCGCTTACACGAGTCGAGACGCTTTGCGACGTGGAGATGTACGCCGATTGCCCGGACTGTTCCAGCAAGGGTTATCAGTGTGGTGATCCTGGTGTTATATGCCAGCGCCGAGACAAGGGGTTGGTTTCAGAAGCCTTCTACCATCACTGGAGCGCAAGATATCAGGCTTTCAAGAAGACGTTTGATCCATCAAAGGCCTCAGAGTCAGAGTTGTTTCGGTTTAAAGTCCTTGAACTGGAAGAGACGACGTGGCAAGCCACTTTCAAGCTTGACTCCATCGAGGATGACTTGGAAACGGCCGATTGCATCGAAATGCTGAAGAAGGCGGATGAGATCATCCAGATGACGAAAAGCGACAAGGGCCAGATTTTCACCTTCCAGGCCAATCTCGTACCTCCATTATCCTACATTATAATATCGTGTCAAGACACAAGTGTGCAATGGGAGGCGGTGAGGCTTCTACGGTGTCTCGGGAGACGGGAAGGCCTTTGGGATAGCAAGAAAATGGCGGATCTTTACACGGACATGATTAACGCAAAGACAAACAAGCTACTAACGTGGGAGGAAATTCCGGCCGACGTGCCGCAGCTGACTGAGCTTCTTGGTTCGCTGAAGATGTGAGGGCGCTATTATAGGCGGTAGTAGATGCAGTCAAAATAATAATGGACTTGATGACTAGATCGCCAAATTATGTCTTTTCAGCAACTTCAACCCGGGTATTCGGAAGTATTGATAAGACAGTGGAAGAGACCAGACTTTGCTACTCTGATTGAAGGGAAAAGACCACCAAGGTTCAGGTCATCAATACGCTTGCACTGTTGTAGCAGAAAGAGTTAAATACTGTTGCATAATTATTACGCGAGGATTGGTGAGGTTGAAAAAGTATGACAATTTAAATCTATCAAATATTACAAATGAACTCCCGCTATCACATGAGAGCAAACAAAGCAGCGGCTCCGACACCAGCCGAGACAAACCAACTTGGACCAAGCCTGGCTCCAGCTGCGTTATCCTCCGCTTTCGCGGTCGAGCGTTCTCCAATGATGTACTCGGGCTCGTAGCTCTTGACGGCCGTGTCGTTGGACTTTCCATCCCAGCAGTAGCGATCGAAGCAGGTCTTGCATGCATCGGGGACAGCTTCATTCGCCTTCCACCAGCTTCTGCTCATGATAGCACACGCCACGCAAGTAGGCCACTCCTTGTCAATGGTGGCGTTGCCCTGGGTAGCTCCATTGAGAGCATTGAGGATGATGTCGTCGCGCTCTGCAGTTGTATACGACATCTCAAAGGTAGAGACGTTGCTGTGGTAGGTGTAGGGAGCGTTGGGGATGTAGAAGATCAGCGGAGGTGGAACTTGGCCGTCTTTAAGGGTGAAGTTGTTGGCGTCACAGCCGAAGAGCGTGGGGCGCTGGTTCAACTTCTCGTTGATGAAGGTCTCCGCAGAGGGGACTGAGGGGAATAGTGTACCGTTGCTAATGCTTGAACCAACACGGTCATATGTAGCACGAAGAGCAGTACCGTTGGGCCAGTTGTTGGTGTCAGCAGACGAATCAATGGCAAAAATGATATCAACGCCACGAACGGGCTGGATCAGTGGGTGAAGTGGAATGTTCTGCAGATCCTCTCCGCCATCGACAAGGGTCAACTGATGGTTCTTGGAATTGACACTCTTGTCGGTAGGGTTCCATCCAAAGAAGGGGTTTGGTGTATACTGGGCGATATCCTCATTGTCCTCGTCCAAGCCAACCAAAACGCCTTCAATTGCTTTGACGACAATTTCCGGAATGTCATTCTCTTCGCCGATCTTGGTGACGTTGTGGAAAAGGAACTGGTTGAACAGCGAAGAGGATGTTCCCATAACAAAGCCAATCTGATCAAAGCCCCGCACGCATTCACCCTTGGAGCTGATACTGCCGTCGCTGAAGTTGGAAGCCAGATACTCAGTAGGTACGAAGCCAAAGGTTGTAGGATCCCATGTACCAAACTCGTACGGGTTAAACTCATATATAGTAGTGTTCAGGGAGATGATGCGCTCACCGGGAGCACGACTATCAGCAACGAGGATGGGGAAGGGCGTGTCTGCGTCCTTGAAGTTGGGGGTATCGGCAATGGAAGAGAAAGTGTAAGAAGGTCCACCCTCTGGGGCATTGACGAGCTGATACGACAAAGCTCGGCCCCAATAATCAGTGAGAGTAGTATTCCAGCCCTTGTCCTTGTCGTCAACGGCATCTTTCATCTGGGTCCAGTACTCTGCAGTGTTGAGGAGACTGATTCCAGAGCTCTTGGGGCCCTTGAAGATGGAGCGGTCAAAACGCCAGACCTTGTCACCAGACTGCAAGTCTGGGACTGATGAGAAGTTGTTTGCAAAAATGGAACCCACGAGCCAGCCACCACCAGAAAGGCCAGCCAGATAGGTTGCCGACTGCAAAAGGCCGCTGATGGGGCCGGTCTTGTTGTTGCGTGAATCAGCAGCTGAGAGGAATCCTGCGCCATTCATCAAAGCGCGATAGCCACCGCCGGACGCGGCAATGGCGATGTTTGGTAGACCAGTCGCATTGTTCTTGTGCTTCTCAACGAAGCTCTCGGCATCGAAGCCAGAAATGTTGGCTCGCGACAAGAATGTCTTGAGATCATCGATTGTGTTGTTTCTGCGGCGTCGAACCCAGGCCTCTTCCTCGCTAGACAGTTCATCGGCAAGACGAACTTTTGGACGCGTGGAAGGGCAATCAACTACCTTGGGAGCATATCCACCACTCGGAGAATTTGGCAGGGCTCGGATCTTGACGGAATTGGCCCTGGGGATTAAAGCCGTGTTATCCGGAGCAGCAATTGCTGTGCTGAGCCAGAGCGTGAGGGCCACGAAGCCGAGCATCCTGACTGTCTGGGACAGAACGGTTGTATAATTTAAATACGAGACTCAAAGTAATGAAAGAAGATGGGAACTCAAAATGGAAGACTACAAAGTCACCAAGGGCGAGACAATATAAATAAGTTGAGCAAGTCCATAAGCCAAGGGGCGCAATTTTACGGAGGAACCAACGGGTATGATCTCAGAGGGTCTAAGCACATGCTGCTAGAGTTTTACTGTGATTAATGCTTTGACTGGTTACAGGGAGTGACGCGGCGTGAGTGGCTAGTTCGTTCCGTCGGCAGCGAGGACACGGGTAAAAAGGCCCAGATCCACTGACGGATTCGTCGGCCGAGAGAGTTTCGGTTTTTTTTGGAGCCCGTTATGGAGGCTGTGTCTCAGCTCGGAACATTCGGCACGAGCTAAGCCACAGGGAGAGATGACGTTGCAATGACAGCTCATCCAGAGGGAAACGGAGCCAATGGCAGTCACAGCTGTGGCTGAAGGACAGGGAAGAAGAAAGGGAAGTGCAATTTACTCACCGAGAGATAGGACTGGTTCACATGGAAATCTACTCTGAATTATCTGATGAAGAACGGAACTTTGGTCAGCCCCCGCATCTGAGTGGAGAGAGGATTACCGTGCTCGGATATAAACGATAAGTCGTACGCGAGAAACAACATGATAGGCTCTGGAGTTCGAGACGATGACAGTGGATCCTGCCTAATCCGGCTGATTTTACCCTACAATCGTGAAAGGCGGAAATTGCCATCTGTAAGCCCGCTAACGTTGGACTTAGAATAAGGCTGGCATGACATGGCAACAGCTAATGATTTTAATTGAACAGAGGGGAAAACTAAACATATAAGCACTAAATTCGAATCAATAGATAGAAAGACAAACGGAACTTCCCGATTGCGGCTGGTTCCGATGATAAACAAGGTTGATGCTGCATGTTCCTCTAGTCTCTCCAACGGTATGCCAAATCGTTATTTTGCGTTCCTTGTTTTCCCTTGCTTTGTCCCCCAACCCTGCATCTCAACACATAATCGCATAGTTGAACAATACCCTGTTCAGAGTAGGATATTTAAAGAGGTTTCATAGTACCCTTTTTGCTGCAGAGAAACTCCTCAAGAGCAAACATGCTGCTCACAGGCTTCGCGGGAATAGATATAGCGGCCTGAGAAGCCTTGGTAAGAGCATCTAAGAGAAGAGGAATGAGCTTGCACAGTTTTTTTGCCCCAAAACAGGGTCAATCTTCGGAATAGTATTAAAGAAGTCAAAGATGTTGTCAGCCTTAGGAAGCTCAGCATCATGGAGTATGAGTTTTAGAACTTGAGGCTCCTTAGGAAAGAAATAGAAAGTGCCCGGTGAGTAGCATCTGCCATGATGGCGCGCTGGGCGAGAACACGAGCAGTCTCAACATCACCAGCTCCGTCTTAATGGCAAGATTGGTAAGATTGTGGTTATGGTATTAGCCTCTCCCTATTGCTACCATTCAAGCATGAAGTGTAGAGCTTCTCAATGAGTCTCTCAGTAGAGAGGAGCTTGGCGGGCTGTTATTGTGAACGAAATCGGACCTATAGATACAGAAGGGGGCAGACCTTATTACTCGAAGCTTTAGACAATTAGCCCGAGAGAAGAGGAATTATAGACGAGGGCTACCGATGCTTCTTTGTTAGATGTCAATTGGCGGCAGGCATGCTCACTTCATCTGCCCAGTCGTCGTTGACTTTCACGCAAATTGAAGATCGCTGGTTTTGTAGGCGTTTTGTAGTATATAGGAGAGGAAATAGTTATTTGACCCAATAATTAGCAAAAAGAGATTTTGATCGGTCAGACATTTGGGTATAATGTCTTAGTTGTTAGCTAGATATGTTATTTGCAGCAGGGATTTTTGGCTGAGAGCTCCAGCAGACAGAACTTAGATCCGGCTGCGGATTATTATTGGGGTCACTCAGCTCCAGGAACATTGCTAGAGTATCCAATGAGGCACAAGCGGTACCCACAGAATATCCATACCTCAGGGATCTATGTATATTGAAACAGAGGAATGAAGACAATCAGATACTGTCATAGTCTTCAACATGGTGTAGATCGAGTGGGGATCGGACAGTCCCATCTTTTTAGCCGGCCTAACAACTAAGGAAGACTCAGAGAGTTTGTGGCGTAGCAGGATTTCAGGGTCAAGCTCTGTGAGCAGGAAGAGTGTGATAGGAATGTATCCTCCTCGGTTACCCTGCAAAAGCGTAAGACGTATACCTCGGACAAACTTCCCTTTCTCAGCCATTCGGCCTCGAGACGCAGCTGTCGCCCTTATTGACTCTGCCGCCACCGTCGTGCTCCAACATTGCTCGCCTCACCCTCAGCAGCCATGAGTCTGTCCATCTCCTACCAAACAAAACACACTCTGAGCTTTACAATGGCCTCAATGTCGCCTCCCAATGCCGCTATTTCTCCTTCGAGCCTCTTTCACTTCAGAAGTCACTACCCTTTGCGTCTCCAACGACGCGACACTGAGATTGCGACAGCCTCAATACCACCTCTCAGCATTGCTATCACTCCTCTGGGGCATCAAAGAGCAGCAGTGTCTCACCTCAACAGACATCGACACCCGAAGAACGTTGCACTTGAGCTATTGTTTCTAGAATCCCTCCAATTGCCTTGTGCGCTGCAAAGCGTTTGTTCAAGAAAGGTGTCTTGCATCGCAGTATCGTTGTCGTGTTTCAGATCACAAGCGGAGGACATCTTTTCTCTCTGCGAGCAGAAAAATCGGCATGATAGCCCCTTCTATGAGATGTACTGGTAGTCGCTAGGCACACAGAGAGAAGGATGAGGCAACTCGGATAAGAGCCGAGATGGAAAGTTCGCCATTGATACTAGCCAACATGGCATAGTCTGCACTTGGATTGCCTGCACCACCGTATACGCTAACAATATGGACAGTAGTCTTACCTAGAAATATGCCCATGTCATGTTTCCTGTAACAAGAGATGCAATCATGGCTCGCAACTGTATGCATGGGTTCATTGTCAATGAGGTCTTGGGAGGTGGCAAGAACGGAACTAAGCTTTGCATTTCCTTCGAGAAACGCGTCAAGGCTTATAGTATTTGGAATTGGTTGACAAACTATCCGCGTATTGTGATACCTTAATCACCAGTGCGTATCAAGAGGTCAATGGGCCGATATTTGCCGTCACTGTCAGTCCCGTGAAGGTGATGAGAGTCTGGATCGAGAAGGTGACATCAGGTCCATACATTTGTCTTTGGGAAAGCCTTGGTGTCGTAGAGCATGACGGAATTGCAATCAAATTGTACGTGAATGTCGGCTCCTTCATCAATAGTGAACTGGTCCAGGCTGTTCGTCGACTTGATCCGTTAGAACACGGATGTATTGGTCTCGGTCGGGACGTTGATGCTCGTGAGAGAGTCCAATAAGGGGTTCGAGCTGTCCTCATGTGAGCTTTGTATGTCGATGGCCGTCACGCTAGGGGCTGGAGGGATATGCAGATACATATCTCATGGGAAGGCGTACCGACTTCAAGACAAACCTTGTAAGTGCCGACTGAAATGATCTTTTGCCAGAAGTTGGGGTAATCAAGGTTGACTAGTCTCTCCTCCGTACCAGGAGATCCCAATCCTTTCGAGTAGCATCCATCATGGTACTGTATTCCGTGAGCGGCAGGTCTTGAACTAAGATACCAAGCATCTCACCTTTTGAAAGTTTGCCCAGGACGACTCGGTGGTTTTGGGCAGGAAGCGGATGCAGGTAGACTGCTCCATTCTCTCATAGCACTGCGAATTGACTCTGAGAGGTCGTGGGGAAGACTTTCCAAATGATAGGGGATCTCAGCCAAGTCCCAAAGCATATTGGGGTGCATAGAGCCACGCTTTTCCAAAGACATGGCCTCAATCTCTGACCGGCTGAAGATGCTACTTGGGAATACTGCACCGAAAGCCGGTTGCACAACCGCAAAGGCCAGATTTCAATGATATAGAAGCCATATCTGAATAGACTTGTTGAGTTAAAATAGTGAATAGTGGTAAATATTAACAAAAAATACGAAATAAATATATAATTTATGCTAAAAAGGGACTCGGGAACAGTTATCAGCAGCTAGTAATTGCATATCATAAAGCTGGCGATTCTATTCATATTTGTGGACTTTGAGGGAGCTGTCTATGCCAAGGAAGCGGCCAACGAATTAGCCCTAGAGACGATTTGTTATTTTTCAAGTTTGAATGCAAACTATGAAGTGAAACAGCGGGTAGTGTTTGAATGGACTTCGTATTGCTAATTAGTTGAATTCGTATCCGTGTTAAAGCTTATGCTGAGGCTGCAGCCCCCTCAGTCCAACAGCCATAGCAACACCACATAATCTCAACATTACTTGCCTGAAGGTGGACAGAAGCAGAATCATTTTCTATACATGTCGCTAGCTTTCTATAATTGCCATTGACCTTGTATTATTTATTACGCCTGGGAGATCGGATCTTAAAAGGCTTGAAGCTATGCCAAGCTATTTACATATCTTTGCTTCTCTTACGCCTTAAATAAAACAAATCGCTACTGCTCTTCCTTCCCTTTGTCTTCTAGCCCAGTTAGTAATGTTTGAGTTACCCAAGCTCTAATAGACTTTGCGTTGCCCCCACGACAACTTATCAGGCCTGTCGTGCACGGGACCAGTTCCAGTCCAGGCTCAAAGGTCCCCGAAGGAGGTGGACAATCCACCAATACAAATGTATCTGATGGTGAACATTGTAGTACTTGGAGCAATTGTGCGGCAGCTAAACCGGGGCCAGCAGACCCTCGTGCTGCGCTTTTTGCCCACAAGTGAAGAAGTTGAGAGCTGATATTTAATCGAGTTAGAGGTGATTTCAAACAGCACAGCAGCTAACAATTCCTTTATAAAACACCCAGTCAGCTATATCCGGTTAAAGAAAGAGAATATTATTAATAAAAGTGCTTATATAAAGAATAGGGACTTTCTTATATTAGGTATAGTAATTAATAACTACTTTACACCATGCTGCTGGATTAAAGATATAGATGTTATTAACTTTGTCAATAACATAAGATCTCTAGGCTGAGAAGTCTAAAGTCACCTCAGTTTATTGACCTTCCTAATTAAATGTCCCACAAGCGGTAGGTACCTGTTATGCCTGAGACCAGCCCTGTCACACTTTCGCATCGGTGATTACCGAGAGCGTCACCTGATTGTAATAGTCGCGCAGTGGGTTTTGCAAAAGATGTACAGTGTTATCCGATAACCTGTAAAGTTCGCCATGACATGACATCAAGCCACGATTTGGGATTCTATCCGAAAGGGTCGGGCTACCTAAATGAGAAAAAGCTTCTGTCAAATGTATATATTTAGTTTGCCGTCTCTATACTCAGGGTATCTACTGCTTGTAATTAGAGCAGTAAAAAAAAACTTAAATAAATGCCATCTAGCTAATTGTTAAGTGGCGGTGAAGAACTGCCGAGTGGTAAGTAATTAATTCTTAACACTTAAATGAGGTATACGAGAAATAAGCTTTATTTTCACTGTATTTACCTTGAAAACAAAGCCGATTTGTAAAAGAAATACCGCAGCTCTTTTAGTAAACTTTAAACTAGGTGTAGCCAGGATGACTTAACCAAGAGGCACTTTACAGGTCTACTGTGCTCCCCACATTATAGACCAGGGCATAGGGAAGTATGGCGTGTTATTGAAGTTATAGAACTGTCGCCAGATATAAATACTAAGAGGCTGTCCGCCTTAACCAAGCTCAACAACAATAAATCAGTCATCTTAGTACAAGAGAGCCTAAATATTGTGTGATTGCTCCCCTGCTTCATCAGCTGGTTGATCCTTCCCCCCAATCAACACAAACCCTTTCGCTTTTCGCCACAGCAATGAAATGTAGGTCGAGGAAACCATTTTCATAGGACTCAACTCACCAGCGGCATAGTCTTCTCAGCCCTCGTCTATACGGCAAGCAGCCTGGTCCTCGGCACTGTTGCGGCGCCAGCCCCCGAACCAGCTACAGTTGGAGCAACTGTGTCCCCGTACAGTATCACCTGTGCAGGCTTTGACTCAGGCAGTCCACTGTCGATTGGCGATATCGAATGGGCTCTTTCCAACAGAAGAGATGAGCTAGATCTCAAGGCTGGATGGTGGGGTCAACAAGCACTCACTTGCGTCAGTCAAGATGGACGTAATCTTCAGCAATATGCCGTCAAGTTCACCTACAACCATGCGCGTAGCAACCCTGAGGCTATGACACAACTGGCACAGGATCGTGTACTTTGCACTGTTTCAAGCCTGTGGAGGCTCACCTGTTCTCCAGTTTAGCGACATACATGCGACAAACTACCAGCGTGGAGAGCGCCCTGGATTCCTGGCTATTGAACTACCGATTTTTGTCTTCCTTCAATTTTGGCTTTTGAGAGGTTATTTTCCGATGTATCTGTTTGGGTGAAGACTTATGGGCCTAAAGCGAAACGATAGACAGAATACATTATCCAACATACAGGACAGGGAATCTACCTTTGCGCTGCCCCGTGCACTTTGTGTTTAGTCATTGCATGACCTTGCCAAGGTCTCAACAAGTAGCTCGATCATCGTATAATCTCGTCGGCTCCCTTGTCTCCACCCTCCTTCACCTCGTGGTGACAGAGTGGTTGGGAAATACTAATCTTCAGGAACCCCAATCCCGTTGAAGAGATCTTTTGAAGGACTCCTACCACCGAGATTCAGTGCAGGTAAGTTCTTTTCCTCCATCTACCACTTTCAGTGTCTCCAAACCGGTCTGCCGTGTGACTCTTTCGTAACCGACAGCGGGTTAGAACGATTGGAACACCCAAAAGAAATCACGTAGAGGCCTCAGTAGATGTAGTCACTCATATCTTGAGGTTTTGTTCCATGAAGACACTGGGCAGAATATTCCTGGAGGCCGTACCGTCGCTGGCGACACTGCTTTCGTCTGGTTGTCCATGGAAACGCGTCGAGATATTGAGCTGATGGAGCAGTTCCCTGGTACTTCATGAGAAGCTTAGGCATGGTCTTATCCATAGTAGTCTTTCCGGCTCGGCAGACGACTTAGTACTACTGGGAACAGGGCCAAGGGAGGAGATCACATCCTCACGACTTCCTATGCAGCTAGAGAGATAATGGGCTCAAAAATACCCTTGGCAAACCCCTCGGTTGCCTTACTGGTGGGGAAATGTTGACAACCAAGGTCTCAAAGCTTCACACCAAAGTCCATGACTCGGTGCCGCCGGTGGCTAAAGCAGGTCACCTGTGTTAGGTCTGCCCATTCGAAGAGCTATAACTATTCACTAAGAGGAACATATATGGTCTAAGGAAGGGGTGCTTCCCTCTACGGAAAGATGCAAATAGCGCGAGATAGCCGTTGAGCATCTCCTCAGCGCCGCTCTTCGATGGCCCTAAGCTTGACCTGGAGTCCGGGGAGTCGTCCTGTGGCAGCGTCTCGCTTGTGTCCATGCGTATTGAGTCTGCATCAACGGGATACTCTAGATTGGGCGAATGGGTAGCGTGATATTCATTGACTTGCAGTGCGGCACAAGTCGCTATATCCGATAGTTTCTCAACCTATCATTACATTAGCTTAGTCGCGTATCTTTGCTAGACGCGATCTTAGGTATACGTACAAGTCCGACGCCGTGTATCTCGAGGCTGGCCATCTCGAACTGCGAACAGGTATCGAGAGCCTCACTGGCGATAGTCAGGGCGTATTCGTTCCGGAACTCTTCCTCATCAGGCAGTGCCTCAACAAAACCGTGGCTGCTGGCCAGAGCCCACAGCTTGATCCTGATCCAGTGCCTGGTAACTAGAATATCCGCATGCTGAGCGTGGGTGTCTACATCAGAAAGCCCACTCAATCGTGGAGGGATCCGGTAACGTCGTAGCAGAGTGAGTATTTTGCTTCTGGTGACATGTGTCGGGGCCTCTTCTTCCCAGCAGAGACCTTTCCAGCATTTTAAAATATCGGAATCGATAAAGTCCACCTGCTCTAGCATGCTGTTGAGACCTTCTATTGCAACAATGTTCTCACTTTCAGCCCTTTCATCTGATGATGCGATGGCGTTTTGAAGTTCTTGCAGCTTGTTCCGGCTGAGTAGTTTCGTACCGGGGATATAGTCTCTCTGAACCGAGTAGATTCTCTCGATAATTGTGAGGCTGATCAATGTTCGAAGTCTTCGCTGTTTCTCAGTGTCTCCAATTTTACCATAAGATTCAGGCTTATCGAGGTTCATCACCTCGGCTAGAGCTGCGGCCTCTCTGAGCCGAAATCTGGCTGCATCGAAATTCCCCTTGCAGAACTGGCACGCAAACAAGAAGACACTCGTCATGATTGTTTCTAGAGTAGGGCTCTGACCTAAATCAGACTGTGAGTGTAGGTTCACAGCCAGAGCCAAGTGTGCGTCGGCTCTTGATTCACGGTTCGGCCATGAGCGTTTTTCCTGGCTCTGGACTGGCTGTAAAAGGACTAGAGAGCAAATGGCCTGCACCAAAGAGCCGAAGGACCGGTCTTGGAGATGTCGTTGACGCGCAATGTTTTGACGCAGAAATGAGCGGGTAAAGAAGGGCATGGACTGTTGCAGGCGCTCTAGGAACACGTCGATGAGCTGTGGGATGGTGCTGTCATCCAAGAGATGATCGAGGACTCCGTTTTGACTCGAGAGATTCTGGAGTGGAGGTGAGAGGCATGCTCCAGGGCTCCCAAGCATGTTCCATGGAAGCGAGGGCACGCAAGGAGGAAAATCTACGGCTCCGAGAAAGCTTGTGGGGTAGAAGAAGCATTCTCCCATACCAAGGTCCCAGTATTCCGTCTCCAGCTGTATAGGAGGGACCGTAGTAATTTGCGTATGCGTGGAATTGCTCATACGTACTGCATCCAGTTGTTGTGCCTCTGTGGGGGTGCTCACGTCACCAGTTTCAACAGGCAACCAATCTGCCCTTTCTTCAAATGAGATGTCGAGCCTCTCAGAAGTTATTCTTGAGTTCACATCTGGCCCATCTGATGTCGGTCGAATGAACCGACGCTTCTTTCGAGGCCGCTCGTATTGACATTCTACGTGGTGCTCTTGACAAGGCGAACATGGAGTACGCCGATCACACTGCGAATTGTGAGTCAGAGTCGCGAGACGGACTGAGCTAGACAGGGAGTAGTCAACGCACCTTGATCTTGCGACGAAAACAGTGATCACATGATCGAATCTGAACAGCACAACCAAATGATGAATCATAGACCACCTGGTTCATGTCGAGCTGGAATCTCCTTTTCTCGACACGAGGAGTACTCCAATCCGCAGGACGGTCCATCTGCAGCAAGAAAGAGGCTTTAATGACGGATAAGGAATAAAACCGACACAGAGTTAGTTCCCCTGGTCCGACTTATGAGCACGAGGAGACTGCGGGGAACCATGCCTGACCCCTCGGTCCGATAAAGGTCTGGGCCATAACCCAAACCATTCCGAGCTGTTGCCTACGAAGCAGAACTCGGGCTAGTGTCACCCTTTCTAGGCTCTGAATCCACCCTGGTACTGAAATGTGCTGACTGCCAAGTGCCTAAAGTGACATCCCGCTTTAAGCCCAATTGGGAATATTGCCGCTGTAGACGAACACAGTCAGAAGATGCGTTACATCTGCCGATTTGCAAGGCCGTGATACTCAAAATGCCAAGTTTTCAAGGATGAAAACGCCGAATGCCGTCGTCAGTCTCTGTCATGTGGTTTCGTCTGCTGATGGCGGTCTCGCACCTTCACTTTCTTTCGAAGTCTGCGTTTCCTGATTACCCATGGTGAAATTGTCAAAGAAGACACTGAACAACAATCATCATGGCAACCCTCGATTCTCCCATCCTCGTCCAGCTTTCATCAAAACACCACGTCCATGAGACTGTCGTCTACGGGGCTTCGTACAACACACCTTCGACGACGTCCCATAATGATGCACTTCACCCAAATTCCGATCCCTTTGCCACCACCAAAGCATCAGATTGCGCTACAACCACGACGCGAGAAAACCCGAACGAAGATGCCCATCATCGCTGGAGACCGCGTTATCACCTCATGCCACCAACCGGCTGGCTGAACGACCCTTGTGCGCCAGGCTATGACCCGGTCCATGATGCTTATCACGTTGGGTTCCAGTGGAACCCCAAGAAACCAGAATGGGGCGATATCTCCTGGGGAAGCGCACTTTCAAAAGACCTGGTTTCCTGGGAGGTGAGAAGCTGTCCATCTATCCAACCGTCAAAGAAGCATGATGGAGAAGCAGGGGTCTTTACAGGATGTTGGAGTCCAGTACCCTCAGCACCTGACCGGAGCACTGTATTCTATACCTCAGCGCGGGTGCTTCCGATACACCATACGCTTCCCTACAACTGGGGTTCTGAAGCAATCTGTATTGCCACGTCCAACGACGCTGGACGTACATGGCAGAGAGGGCCTGCACCAACCATTCTGAAGGGCCCCCCTCGCCATCTGCAAGTTACAGGCTGGCGTGATCCATACGTTGCCAAATGGCCTTCACTCAGCCGTGTCCTAGGAGGCAAGCCGGATCAAACGCTGTTTGGCATTGTTTCTGGTGGCGTTCGCGGCATTGGCCCGGCAATCTTTCTCTACTCTCTTGAACAGCATGATTTGGCGGCCTGGAATTTCCTCTCTGTGCTTACTATAGCACCAACCTCTCAAAGAGAGCATCATTCGCAATGGGAGCCCGACTACGGTTCAAACTGGGAAGTCGTCAACTTCCTTTCGCTCCCTGACCCTGATGATCAAGCAATAAGTCATGAGGTACTAATGATTGGCGTTGAGGGGCGTAAGCAATGCGCTGTCAAGACTTCTGGACGGCATCGCCATTCAGAGTTCAGAAGGGACCACGGCCAGATGTGGGTTTCTGGAAGCTTGATCAAGACATCAGAAGGGATGCAAATGCAATTCCGTTCTGGCGGTGCTCTGGACTACGGAGCCATTTATGCTGTCAACTCGTTCCACGATCCAAGATCAAACCAGCAAGTTGCATTTGGCTGGATTGTTGAGGAAGATCTCTCTGCAGAGCTGAAGGGGATACAAGGATGGGCCGGACTGCTATCGGTCCCGAGAGTCGTCCAACTGAGCAGAATATGCCATGTCGTCCATGCATTGAAGTCAGACTTGGCATCTATCAAGTCATTTGACGTGGTGCCAGAAGACAGACCGCAGCAGAAGTCACTGTTCCCAACAAATTCTCCCCAGACCTATACGATTACGACATTGTGTGCTTTGCCAGACCCTAGGCTCAACAAGCTTCGTCAAAGGGAGCGGTTCCTGGGTCCCGTCACCTATCACAGCTTGCCTGAGGCTCTGGGAAGCTTGGAATTCCCGCTTGGATGCTCCTGCTGGGAGCTCGACGTATCGTTCGATATTGGCAACGACGTACAGAGTATCGGCTTCATAATAAGCCACACAAAAGGTAAGATACCAGACATAGCTTACAAAAGGCTTCTCGAGGTCACTAACACTTCTCGTGTAAGATTCAGAACTGCGTACAATCGTCTCGTTTAGTCCTGACTCAGAGACGCTCAGAATCACGCGAGCCAAATCCACCAACGTGACAGACATATGCGTGGCGGATGAAGAGGCACCACATACCCTCTTTTCAACCTTGTCTCCTGGAACTACTAAAGGAGCTGAGCCATTTCCCTCACAGGAGCCCTTGCGCCTCAGCGCATTCTTTGATGTGAGTTGCCTTGAGCTTTTCGCCAATCAGAGGACGGCAATTACTACGCGAGTCTACCCAGAAAGTATGACCTGCTATGATATTCAGCCATTTGTGGTAAAGAAGGGCGAACGCCCGTGGTCGGGCAAGTTGCTTGCGTGTACAGCGTGGGAGCTAAAGGTTTCATTATATAAGGTTTAGATAAACACACACATAGCAATTAGGGAATATGTAGACAGGAACGATATCTGAGACTATTGAGAATAGATATAAGACTTCTTTGCTTTTTCTTAAGTGGTTTAATGCTATCCAGAACTGCTCAGTGTCTATAAAAGGTCAAATAATATAAAAATACAATAACTGCTTTAAGGATGGGTTAATATCTATTAGGACAGTCTGAGATTCTTTAATAGTCTTTAAGAGTAAAAACCTATAAGTATACTATTTTCAAGTATAATAAAAGAAAGAGATATATAAATAATTAGACAATCTTAAAAGTAACTATTTAAAATTCAACATATCTAAATACATTCCAAAGAAGTCTTCAAAAGTGCACGCCATCTCGTAGCTATAGCTGCGCCATCAACTTCGTCCAATTTCTTGCACAATCTGCCGTCTTGACCATCTGGGAATACATAAATACCCCCCAGTGAGTCAATATCGTCTGGCCACTGGAACGGGGTCCATGGCATATTACCATAACAAAACTCGATCCACGAAGCTTGAATCTGTCCCACGGTAGACATCCAGTTCTCGAGGTGTTCGGCTGGGACCTGGTCTTCGGCTGGGTTGAAGAGGAAGATGTCGTTGATACCATGATTTGCTCTCTTATAGCCGAGTGGCCAATTTTTGTATGGGTTTGTAGCTTGAATCTCGTAGAGAAGCACGTTTGACGCAGTAGCTGCGTGGCCCTGCGCAATCTGATGCTTCTTGATGACCGCTGCCGAATAGATTGGTGGAATACGGAATGCCACATCCGCCATCAGACCTGCTATGTCCTCAAAAGAGTCTACGCAAGACTTTTCTCGGCTCAGATTGTACGCTTGTGCAACTTCAGGGACACAGAAAGGACTGTCGTCAGAGTTCAATTGAGGAGTCATGGCGCTACCTGCAAGTACCTCCTGCGCAATGGGGAGTATCTCTGCCTCTGGTCGAGGCGGAGGCGGCAGAGGTTTTGACAGATCAGACAATAGCATCAATGTAAGATCTCGTTCATACTCCGTTGCACCAATCATCAAGTTCGGTAGACTTTCGCCAGCCTTGCTCAACTTTTCCAGTGTCGGTTTGAGACCTGCCTCAGGAACCCATTCACCATCAACGAGTGGGCTATAGAGTGATGGTGGCGATGCTGGCAAAAGCTGATCCAGAGGAAGATCCACCAATGAATCAAGTAGACGCGAATCATCCGCTTGCAGGCTTGGTATATGAGATAGTACATAGTCGAAGCGCTCCTGATGCCATTTCATAGGCCGCGACGCGATACCGACAGATGTTCCACTGGACAAAATAGCGCTCTGGAACTTGCGATTGGGGAAGTTGACCTGGTAATGGCATGAGGCACCGCCCGCGCTGGTTCCATGGATGGTGATTCGGTTGGATGCACCTCCGAACCCGGCGATGAAACGAGAGACCCATTCCAGCGCCTGTCTTTGGTCATGAAGTCCGTAGTTGCCAACCGCCTCACCATGAGCACGACTTCGCTCAGCCAGCTTTTCCGAAGTGAGGAAACCAAGAAGTCCCACGCGGTAGTTGATGGTGACCACTACGACTGGCTGTTCCCGAGCGAGACTTGCCCTTACTAGGTTGGTAGCATCGTAGATTTCACGTCCAGAGAGCTGGATCGATTGACTGCCGCCCATGAAAGCACCGCCATGGATGAAGACCAATACTGGGACGTTCTGGCCTGATTCAAGTGCCCTGCGTGGTGCAGTGATGGATAGGTTCAGGCAGTTGAACTCATCTTGGATGGGCTTTTCTAGGGCAGGATACCCACTGGGAGGTGGCGCAGTCCAGTATGAAGGAAAGGGCAGGACCAATTGGGGGCATTCGGGTCTGAAAGAAATTAGTAAGTCAGGTACCTTTTCATCAGGGATCGAGGGACTTGGCTTACCCTGGTTGGCGAGCATCAAAGGGCTGCGAAGCCAATGGCCCGGCTCTCAAGATGCTTTGGCGGAAACGACCAGGAACAGACGCGAAGGGGATACCGCGAAACTGAACAACATCATCGCCTCTGGCAAAGCCGATGATGCTACCCAGCTCATGGTGGTTGAGGGTGTAATCTGATACTGCCATGCTTGTTTTTGAGAAAGTTGATTGCGAGGAACAGTCAATGCGGCTTTTGTTCTCAAGATGAGGTACTGTTCTTGAGCGTGTGATAGCCTCGCCGGGAGGGAATTAGCCGGTTGAGTTTCGTCTTATACAGGTTGCAACTTAGCTTGGTGGCGCTGTACTTGACCGTTTTGGGAATATCCCCGTGTCCCTCGGTTGCGCATCGCGGCAGCGGTTCCTTTCCCCTCACATGACCTGGCGTCGCGGGTTTTGGCCCAAAGAGTCATAGAGGATCCAATAGAACACTTAGCGCATGCCTGGCGGGGACCGGTAGGAAGGTTTGGTACGACATTGCAGAATGAAAGGCTCGAAGTCTCTGTCGCATCGTTTGATCGTGCTGAGTCTCCCCATTCCCCAGATTTCGGCCCCAGAAAACTTTGCCCCAGTGTCTCCATTTTCACTCAAGCGACCTCCATGTTTTCGTACCAGGCCCAGACTATCGGAGCTGGGGTATGTATATAACTTCTCGTCGAGCCCATCAGTTGGGACCCATTATCTTGCAATTGCAATTCTCATACCCCAAGACTCTCATCTCTTGAGATCAATTGATCCAAACTTGGTCACATTATACTTCTTATTCTCGTCTTCCTTCCTGTCCTCTCATTGGCACTCACCTCCACCTTCGCCATGACTGCCGACGTTCATATTGCATCGCCGCGAACCAACTCGTTGGCAAACTTCTTCCGGAGTCCAAAGTTGGTCTACTCCAGTGAGTTCTTCCCTGCGTAGTTGTCTCAAGGAGTCAAAGTGCACCGAACTAACATCAACCCTCAGCCTTCCTCATGGCCACGGCCTTCTTCACCTTTGGCTATGACGGTGCCATCAGCGGCGGTATCCTAGCCATGGTTCCTTTCGTCAACCAAATCTCTCACACCCGTCTCCCCAATGGCACCCCATACTTGACCTCGACCGACATCTCCATCATGACAGCGCTACCCGTTACTGGCTGTGTCCTCGGACTGCCCCTAGCAGCCCAGTTCGCCGATAAATATGGCCGCAAGAAAATGATACTTGTCGGCTGCATCTTTAGTGCTGTTGGAAGCGCCATTCAGACTGCTGCGTTTGGGCTGGCCGAGATCGTCGTCGGTCGTTGGATTGCGAGTAAGTCTTGGCTCTCCAGCTCTAGCTTGTCCGTGTTCACTGACGCTCTCTCACAGATGTTGCCATCTGGCTCTTCATTGTGCTTGGGTCAACCTACATGGCTGAGATTGCACCCGAAAACGTCCGTGGCGCCATCGTCGGAACATCCATCGTCCTCATTAACACAGCAGCCATCGTCGCAAGTGGCGTCAACTGGGCCATGAGCACTGAAATGTCCGCCATGTCATTCCGTCTTCCCCTTGGTCTCGGCATTCTCTTCCCTCTCATCCTCTTTGTTGGACTCTTCTTCGTCGATGACTCACCAACCTGGTACCTTACAAAGTCTCGTGACAGCGACGCCCTCAGGTCTCTCAGAAGCGTCCGCAGTGGCTACCCAGAGGCCGAGATTTTGGCCGAGTTCGAGGCTCTCAAGGCCCAGGCATCTATTCGTGAGGATGAGGACAAGGTTCCGTGGATTGATATCTTCCGTGGAACAAACCTTCGTCGATCTCTCTTGGCCATGTCCATCGGAAACATGCAGCAACTCTCAGGCATTGCTTTCGCTACAAACTACGCGACCATCTTCCTCGCGACAGTCAGCGGCAATGTGTCGCCTTTCCTTCTCACCATGGTCGGCGCCATCCTCGCTTTCGCCGGCGCTGTCACCGGAATCTATCTTGTCGACAGAGTCGGACGTCGAACCCTCGCCCTCAGCACCTTCACTATGGTCTTCTGCATTGATCTGGTTGTCGGGGTCCTTGGCTTCATGGACTATACAGGAAACCCCAGCATCGCCAAGGCTATTGCGAGTATGTGCATGCTCTTCTCGTTCTTCTTTGCAGCGGGATTCGGCCCTCTGACTTATGTCGTCTCTGCTGAAATACCGACTGCTCGTCTCCGCAACAAGACTAGCTCTTTCTCATTCTTGACTCTGGCTGCTTTCTCCACTGTTGTAATCTACGTGCTGCCATATATCTCACAGCCTGATGCGTAAGTACAACTCTCTGTTTGTTACTTTGCCGCATGCTAACAAAACTGTCGTTGCAGAGGTAACCTTGGTCCGAAGACGTACCTCGTCTTTGCTGGTTGGATGGCCGGGTGCATCATTATCACATACCTGTACCTTCCGGAGACCAAGGGAAGAACCCCTGCCGAGCTGGATGCCATGTTCGAAGCTCGTGTTCCTGCTCGCAAGTTCAAAGGTAAGAATTACAGCATGTTTATCAGCGCATTGCTAATATGTTTTATAACTCAGACTATCAGTGCAATCTATCGATGGAGAGCTACATGAATGAGGATAAGATCGATGCCGAGATCGCTCATCACGAAGCTAAAGTTTAGAGTAATGGAGTAAGGTTTAAGTCAGGTTGGCAGCAACAATGGAAAGTTGGTTGGGCGTATGTGCTTAGGGCCTTGATATCATAAGATCAAGTTTAGTATAAACGCATTTAAATAGTGGTTATTTAAGTCTATAGTATCTTTTAATTATATTTTAATTAAATAGTTATATTAAGGATTAGTTAAATTAACTATAAAGAAGCAGTAAAGCTAATATGGGAAATAATAATAGTTTATTTAATAACCTTCTGAATACAGGATGCAACTGCATTAGGCATATTGATAAAAGGACTGTGTCCAGCATTAATCTCTTCAGTATTGATATCAACACCGTTAGCAGTCTCCTCCACCATTAATTTCTGGATGTGAATAGGAATTGCAGCATCCAAAGAGCAGTAAATATATGTCGTTGGCACTTGTCGCCACCCTTCGTTCGTGAGAGGTGTGTGGAAAACCTGGTAGCTATGTGGCTTCAGGGCCGGAACAGTTGACGCGACTTGTTGAGGAGACAAGTCATTGTAGAAGATTTTCTCCGGAGTCGATGCTTCGACAGAAAGCTTGTCTTCTGCAATGTTCCACCACGGGAGGTCGTGGCCCCCAAAGGCAGCGATCAATGACTTGTCTTTCGGGATGATAAATGAGCAGCAGAGCACAAAGTGCGCAATACTGCCGTCAGATATAAAAGAGCCGATGGCTTCAGCTGAAGGAATGCCACCGTATGAGTGAGCGACGAGGATAACCTTTTGGCCTTTGGAGGCAGCTTGCGATATAGCTTGTTGGATGGCTTTGACGTCGGGGGTGAAATCAGTGAGAGGCGGATCTGCACCCACCGAAGGAAGGTCGACGTAATCGACATTGAACCCGGCCTTCTCAAGGATATCGCCTACAGCTTTGAAAACGGAAGCTGGATGCCACGCACCGGGAACAAAAACAACACAGAAGGATGCAGGATCCATGTCATATAAGAAGGGATATAACTGGTAAATAGGTTGAAAAACGAGAGAAAAAGCTTGCAAGGGAATCAGGGACTTGCTAAGAATATATACCGCCGCGAAACCTTATCAGGAGCGGAAGTGGGCCGGAAGTGGACGTAGTCTGACGGATTCACGTCGGGTAATGGTTTAGTGCCGGTTAATGATTTAGCATCGGGTAATGGTATGTGTTTCATCCATTCTATATTGAATATGTTAGGAATCGTGTTAACTCGGATGTCCAGGTGTGTACAGGATCATCAAGAGCCAATCCGAGACCATGTGGACCATCTGGTAAAATAAAGACATGGGCTTTTCTCTTATGGGCTGCCATGGCTTCAGCAAACATGAGAGTGTTTTGCACTGGAACAGCTTGGTCGTCGAACGTATGGAACAAAAATGTCGGAGGCGTTGTATCAGAGACCAGGTTCTGCGCTGATAAATCGTGCAGCTCTTCGGCCGTCGCGTTAGGCCCGATGAGATTATCGCGAGAACCGACATGCGTATAGTTTCCTTCGAAGGTGATTACAGGATACGCGAGAATCCCGAAATCCAGACCGGCCTCGGGGTTGGTGAGGGTCGTGGATGCAAGGTGACCGCCTGCTGAGAAGCCCCAAATACCAAGCTTCTCTATTTTGGGGTTATCGTGGCGTATCTTCTTGATCGCGGTGAAGACCTCATTCTCTGGTTTGGGATAGATGGGTGCAGTGGCATTAAGTGTCGTGGTATAATCGAGAACCCACGCATCAATACCAAGTTCATTGAGGTATGCCGCCGGCTTGTAGCCTTCCTTGACAATAGAGACATGGCTATAACCACCTCCAGGGCAAATAAGAACACCAGTGCCTGTGGAGTTGGCCGCTAGGAAAGCTGTGAGCTTTGCGATGTCGAGCCTATCGAGTTGGTAAGCTCCAGTGACATGAGTTTATAATGCCACATTGGACAACTAGGGCAAGTGCTTAACTAACTTCATCTTGTCTCTGTCTTGGGCCAAAGCGGCTGTATTAGGAAGCTCAACAGACTGCCTGGATATCATCTTCAACAAGAGACCACGTCAAGATATATGTCTTATTATTTGCAGATCACTTTGGGGGCGGGACGTCTTTGGGGTTTCGTTCTGAGTTACCCCGCGATGTCCAAGCTCAACGACCTTGAACCCTTGTAACCAAACTTCACTCCTATTCGTCCGGCTATTCTTCTGAAGCATGCATCATTATATCATAGCATAAGTGCTTAAATGAAAGACAACAACTTATGCTAATCTTTGAGTCATTGGCGGAAAATTGTGGGGTAAGACTCCCTCTATCGATTCTTTGAGAAACATGCATTAGAAATAAGATGATTTAGCACTCTTGACAGGGCTTATTCTATTTGCCTGTTAACTGTTGGAGGGTCCGTATGAAGTGCCACGAGGCTCTCCCAAAGGTAGCCATTGAATCAAGAGGTTGTTATAAATCTCAGTCAAAATGGCAGGGCCTCTATTGAGTATATATAGCAAACAGCAATATGCATAACTTAAATCAAAAGAAAAGTGTGTTATAGAACTATATGCAAGCTAGGATGCGTCTCTGTAAACTGAAACGAATATAGACAATGAATAAGAGACCCAAAATCGACATGCCACCTGCATAATAAGCAGCAGGCCTGAATACCGAAAGACTGCCGTTGTTATTACCGGCAAGTGAGTAGATTCCCGAAGCAATAGGTGTGCCCTGAGATTCTGGTCAGTAAAGTGTGAGTAGGAGATATGTATGCAACATACGAAGAAGAATCCACAGAACCAAGTAGTCCAAACAATAGGCAAAATGCCAAGAGTATTCTCTGGTCCCATTGTGGCGCCGAGCATGGGAGGAACCAGACTGAAGAAGGCTCCACAGCCAATGCCGTTGAACACGAGGAAGATAGAGAAGATCCCAACCGAAGACGCCAACGGCCAGACGACGAGCGAGCTAAGACCAATAAATAGAAGACAGACAATCAAGCTGTTCAAAGGGCCAAGCAAGTGGTCTGCAGTATAGCCCCCGAGTACTCGGCCAACGGTCGAAGCCAAGTTCCAAGCCGCCAGTATGATAATGCCAATCTGATGAGAGTAGCCCATGGATCGGGTGAAGATGGGGATGAAGTATGGTGGAATAAATAATGGGAAGCATGACAAAGCTGTACCGGCGACTATAAGGAGGAAACGAGGTTCGCGGAAGCGATGCCTAATCACATAGTTAATAGGCTATTGAGAGAGACATGTATCAGGGAGACACTCACCACTGAAGCTTGAGGCCGGCACTCACGGATCCCTCAGGTTGTTGGATGAAGTATGACGCTGGAATGCAGACTCCCCAGAGCATGAAGGCTAGAATTCGGAAAGTCCACGCGACGTCGACTTGTTTCACGAGAAGGTTCGTCGCAATGCTCATGACAGCTGCACCGAGGCTGCCTCCTCCAAACACGATACCCATAGCCAGGCCACGGTGTCTCTTGAACCACCTCAGGGGGGCAGTCGAGCATGCCTAGGAATATTAGTAAAGTCCCAGATCCTCTTTTAGCTCAAACTCACAAATATGGACAGTCCCCCTCCGATCCCAAATATTACGCCGTGGAAGACAAAGAGGGCTCCGACATGCTTTGTTGTCCAACTTGCAAGGAATTCGCCCAGACCCATCAAGATGCCACCAGATAGAGCAGTCTTCTGATAGCCAAGCTTTCGAACAGCGATGCCAGAGAGGATGCTGAGTGATATCATGAAGGATGTTCCAAGTGATCCAACAAATGTCAAGGTTGTGAGGTTTGTTCCAGTCACTTCGACAAGTCTGACCTGCATGATGCCCCATGAGTAGATCACCCCGAGGTAAACGAAAAGAGAACATGCTGCGGCTGCCACAGCTATCCATCCTTTCGGGTTGTCGAACTCAACTGCCGGTGTTGTTGGAGTGGGTGACTCGCTTTCGGGTTGTGAGCTGTCGGTATCGCTGCCTTTTTCGTTGTCCGACGAGTTCGATGAGCAAACCCAGTCGGAACCTGGGCTGTCTTTCTGGGCTGACATGTTTGAATCTGAGTACACAAGTTGCAGGAGAAACAGTGATTTGATGTATGTTTCTAAAGAGAACGTCGTTTTAGTTCGAGAGAGTTCTCTAGTTAAATATTTGATCCAGCATCTGACCTCGGTTCTCACAAGAGCGAAACCGACGACGAGAGCCGACGCCCTGAACCTGTCAACCCATCTCAGTGGGTCACGGTGTATGATAAAGTTTGTCATGGGAATTTCCATGACACAGCGATGGCCCGGAATCGATCGGTTCGTCGGTGTTCGGCTGAAAATCTATATTTCCCGAGTTCCGACGCGGATCATCGGTTTTCGGGTTTGACGTTTTATAAATGGACCAGAGGAATTCTTTAAGTGTATTAAGAAAGAAATTTATTTCATTCAGCAAAAAGAAAAGACTATTTGCTTCGGATATTCAATCAATATATTTGAACATTTCTTCTGCCTCAACTCTTTATTAATCGACATGGCGCCTTCAATGATCGAGGACTTGGCTGAAGTCTCCACCTACCAATCATCCATGCCCGTCAAACCCATGCATCAAGAAGGACATTTAATGCACAGATCTCTTGTCCAACATCCTTACATGGTTGAGTCTGCAAGCGGAGCTGAGCTGAAATTATCCTGCGGCAAGACAATCATCGATGGTTGTGCTGGTGCGGCTGTTGCTCTCATCGGCCACGGAAACGAGGAAGTTATCCAGGCCATCACTGACCAAGCTCGCAAAGTTAGCTACGTCCACACACAATCATACACAACGGCACCAGCTGAAGAGCTTGCCAATATTATATTGGAGGGCAATCCGTACGGTCTCGAGAAAGCTTTTTTCGTTGGTAGTGGCAGTGAAGCTGTTGAGTCCGCTCTGAAGCTGGCCCGCCAATATCATTATGAAAAGGGCGAACTTGAAAGAGTGCACATTGTCTCAAGACGCCAATGCTATCATGGAAACACAATGGCTACCATGTCTATTTCGACCAACAAAGCTCGCCGAGCTCCTTACCACGGCTTCCTATATCCTCACGTCTCTCATGTTTCCCCTGCTTTCGCTTATCACTATAAAGACGATTCCGAGACTGAACAGCAGTTCGCGGCGAGACTGCTGGTTGAGCTTGAGGAAGAGTTCCTACGAGTTGGTCCCAAGAATGTCGCCGCTTTCATCGCAGAGACAGTCGTCGGCGCGACAACAGGATGTGTTGCAGCCCCTGCTGGCTACTTCAAGGGTGTCAGAGCCATCTGCGACAAGTACGGAGTGATCATGATTCTCGATGAGATTATGTGCGGCGTTGGCCGAACAGGCACGTTCTTTGCTTTCGAGCAAGAGGGAGTTGTCCCTGACATCACCACGATCGCGAAAGGTCTTGGTGGTGGCTATGCCGCCATTGCTGGTGTCCTCATTCACAAGAAGGTCGTTGATGTCCTCAGGCAGGGCTCGGCAGCTTTCAATCACGGGCACACATATCAAGCTCATCCCATTTCATGTGCTGCGGCATTGGCGGTACAGAAAGTCCTCCGACGCGAGAACCTGGTTGAGCGATGTCACAAAATGGGTCTTGTCTTGGAGAGTCTACTTCGACATGAGTTGAGGGACTGCAAGTCGGTGGGTGATATCCGAGGACGAGGTCTGTTCTGGGGCGTTGAGTTTATCCAGGACTTGGCATCCAAGCAGCCTTTTGATCCTTCGGCTAAGTTTGGTCTGCTGGTGCAGCAAATAGCATTTGAGAAGGGTGTTGCACTATATCCAGGTGGTGCTACCATTGATGGTGTTGTTGGAGATCATATTCTGCTCGCTCCACCATTCACAATCACTGAAGAGCAATTGGCTACTATCTGTTGGGTACTGAAGGAGGCAGTAGTAGAAGCGGAAGCATCAATGCTCTCCCTATAATCGAGACATGTTATTAAATGTCTATTTAAAGGCGGGATATCAAACGGCAGCTTAAACTATGTAGTAGATAAATTTAATGTAATTCCTTACTAGTTTCAGCATTTATTTAATATCCATTGTCCTAATAACTTACCCTATATAGATATGCTTATAGAGGAACTTGCAGAATAAGCTTCTATCACCGGAACTGTCCTTACAAACTGCAATATTGAAGAGGCAGCTGTCCCTAAAGCTGTCGCTCAACCTAAGCCGGAGTCAGAAGCTATATAGATTAAGGATACTACTCCAGCATTTAAACCAGATATTGAGACTGTCCGCGAAAGTGACTTCGTCGATATCGAGATCAATAACACGCCAAAGATACTTCTGTTTCAGAGGAGGTTGATATCTTCTATGAGATTCTCCAGACTATATCACAGATCAACCCCAAGATTCTTAATATCGAGTCGTCTTGGATTAATGCTGCTGGTCAGCTTGTCCGTGTCAGCTACTAGCTCTTATTAACCACGGCGTTGGCACGGACACTATCCGTATCTCTACGGAGTACCAGGGCGTTAATGCAAATAAAGTTAGGCCATGTTCCACTTTAGGAATAGTGCCAGGTTACTGTAAGACGCCGGGAAATGCCGTGTTATCTATTAGCTAATAGTAGCTTAACGGTTTAAGGCTGAAAATGAAAATGGCGGAGGCGCAGTCAGAGCGAAATTTCTTAAATTCTTCTAATAGCCCTATAAAATGTGCAGATTATAATTATAGTTTGCTTTACCTTCCTTACTTATAAATAAGACAAGTCTACATAAAGTAGAGATTGCATATACTATCTCTACAACCTTATCACCTGTTTAAATATACCCACGGCACCTCTCCGCTGAGTCCTTGAGCCAAAAGCGCCCATTGCTGGCCCAGGACGCTCTGAATCCGCAATCGCCTACCGGTGCTGCGAGCTCTTTCCCTCCCATGTTGCCCTCTACAGATCCTTGTGTGGCTGGTAGCACTCGCCGTAATCTCCCTTTGATTCCAGCTGCATGTCTTGTTTGCGTGAGTCCTGCATACTGTCCCTACACCGCCTATTACTCATAGTAGCTTCGTGGCCTGATTTTTGACGATGATGCGTGAAAAGAACTGAATGCTGACATTGGTCTTCCTCCCAGCGCAGAAGGCACCTCAAATGCGATGGACAACGTCCTTGTTCCCGCTGTAGATCTGCTAATCTTGATTGCGTCTATTCCGCTTCCCGCCGCGGATATAACGGCCGTAAACGCACGGCTACTCAATCCTCTACTCAACATGCAGCACCAAAGACTCTTGTCCCTATTGTCGACCTCTCAACTACAGTAGTTGGTCCTGTTCCCCCGGCGCCTGCGCTAGAATTCGATTCTGTCTTTGATCCCGCTATACTTTTCGGCAATGTCACAAGTCACGTTGACACAATCTACCCAATCGCGACGTCCTCTCAAACTATTCCGTCAATTAATTTGCCTGCATTTTCTTCTCAGTCTCTGTTTGGTGGCACTGGAAACGAAATACCTCGGGCAATTCCTCTGAGAGAACGCTACATTGACTCGTTCTATCTGAATTTCTACGCCGCTCATCCATTTATACCGCCAAAGGAGCTTCTTCTCACCTTAGCACAGCAGACCTCCCTGGAGCCCCTACTCGCAGCTATGCGTTGGATTGGTTCTCTATACATCGATCAAGACAGCTCTCACAGCCTTTTCACAGATGCATTTGGTCTAATAGATTGTACGCCTCTTAAAAATGGCTTCTTAGTGCAGGCTATGTTGCTTGTCATTATTGGACTTGACGGCAATCGTCAAGGGAAAAGGGCCAAAAAGCTGATGGAAGATGCCCGGGAGATCTCGATTCAAATCAAATTAAACTCTCATTCATTTGCAGCGACCAACGGACAAGGAATTCCGATACTTGAGGAGAGCTGGCGGAGGACATGGTGGGAGCTCTACGTTGTGGACGCCCTTATGTCTGGTGTGCATCAAACAAACATCTTTTTTCTGCACGATGTACCTGCGGATGTCGGCCTGCCTTGCGAGGAACACCAATATCTCACAGGAGTAAGTCGCGTTACAAAGCCCGGTATCTACTATGTGCTTACAAGATCCAGCAAATACCTCCCCCCATTCAACCATACGACAAGGAAAACTTGGGACTGTTTGATGGCAGGCCTTTCTCATCATATACCTATCGGATCCAGTGTGCCTGTCTCTTGGGTACCCTCCAAAAAATGCCAACACAGGTCGACCATATCGATAGGCTCCTCGCTAACTGGATGCTCCGCTTACCCCCTTCCAAATATGACGCTTACTGCAATGGCGAGTTGGATGAGATGATGTTTCAGGCCATTATGATGTGGCAGGCCATTTCTATTCTCTTACACCAGCCTCACTCACAACTTGATCCATCTTCGACGTACTATATCAAGGCATGCCTACCCAATACGCCAGCTGTGTCTAGCGATGCCTTCAACTCGCATACGAAACATACGATTCGGGCTGCGAGGGAACTTAGCAAGTTGGTGGATCACCGCGTTCCTCTCCTCAAACACACTCATTTCTTTGCTTACATGGTGACACTCTCATCTACAATCCACCTCAGCAGATGGTCATTAGCATTTGTGGCCCAAGATGATGAGGATCTCCGTCGAAATATGGGTCCAAATGTGAGGGCCCTTGTAAAGTATGCTGAGATGTGGCCTATGGCGCGACGATTGGGATTGCAAGTAAAACAAATTGCAAAAGAAGTATATAAAACAAAGACGCAACAGCAATAACAGCCTTGAGATTAAGTAGTTTTATATCTATAAAAGAATATAGCTAATAGTTATAATTGTTAAAACCAGTGTCTTCATATGTGTACTTTCTAGGAGCCTACTTGCCATTATTGTTCCTCTTAGTGTTCTTCTAATTATACTTCTCCGAGGTCCACTTTCCATCATCATAACTAGTACAGTCACCCTCATATTTGCCAGGGCGCCAGCTGCCATCATCACCTCGCCTACCATACTTCTTAGACGTCAACACAGCACCTTCAAAGTTGGTACCCTGACCCTCGTACTCTCCAGGCTTCCGGAAGTCATCACCAATCGTGTCAACCTTGTCCCTCATAATCTTGGACTTGTCGTCGGGGTCCTTAGTAGGTGTCCACTTGTCATCATTGAGGCCAGTCCCCTTGCCTCCATATCTGCTGGAGTGCCAGGACCTATCATCTTTCCTCTTTTCATGTTCTTCAGGGACCCACTGCCCATCGTCGAAATTGGCTCCCTCGCTTTTGTATCCACCAGGAACCAACTTGCCGCTATCGGCGGTCTTCTCGGTAGGGAGTGCCAGAGCCGTGACGGCAAAGGCGGTAAAGGTAAGAAGGTAGAGAGTGTAGCGCATTATGGATAGTGTAAGGGAAAGGTAAAGAAGGCAAGGTTCTGCTGTGAAAGAAGTAAAGAATAAAGGGCTGTTTGGGAGCTATGCTTGTTGTTGAAATGTCGATGATGGTAATTACAATAGACATAGCAACAGGATATTATAAACTTTTATCATTAAAGCTCTAACTTATGTGGACTCATAATGTTCAGTACAATCCCGCTCTTACGCCATCACTGAGAAGAGTCGCAAGCATAGTTCCAGAAGCATGCTCGTCATCCATACTCACCGCGAGTTTACGTGAGATAACGACGGCTGATGTGATGTTCAGCCGTTTGGTAGTTCTGACCTCAATCATCAGTACTCATTTTACAATAGTGTAACAAAAGCCCTCAGTTGCGGACAGGCAGCCCTAAATGAAGCCACGCCATCTAACCGAAAGCTGACATCGACAGGTGCACTGTAGAGCTTCGGCCAGATTCACTTGAGCTGAAGGGGCTGTGCTTGAATAGCCCTAAAACATTGCATGGTAAGCATAAATCTAAAGTCTAAACCCTGTGTAATGCCCCGTACTAACCAATTCGAGACGTGGAGATCGGAGAAGGCGACTGACCCGCTGACGTGAGCACCGAGGTCCGCTGACAGTGGCTGCCGAAGCTGAAACGCGCTGGCGATTCAATTGGAATTTTTCAGTTGTCCAACCGCGAGTCATTGGCAATGCTGGTAAATTAGCAAGCTGGCAGTGGGCGATGAGCCTTACAGGTTGGAAGAGAGGAATCTATAAAATATGCCCTAATGTATAAGTCAGAGAACTGTTCTCCCTTCACTCATCACCTCCATTCTGCTTCTATTCAGGCTCCATAACTATGAATATTCTGTTCCTTTCTCTTCTTTGGCCTGCTGTAGCCAGCGCTGCTGCCTGCAAGCCAACGCCCCCTGAATCGAAAGCTGCTTGCAAGCTGGCCGCCATTGACAGCGTGGATACGAGTGTCGGCTTTGGCTACAATGGGGACTGTGCCCCAAGCACCGGAACTCTCAAAGGCTTCATGATCTTTGTTGACTTTTCTGATGCCGAAGCCGCCCAAGACGAGACCCCCCAATCGCTCTACGACGCTTTAGTCCCCCAAACAACCGAATGGTACAGGCAGGCCTCTTATGGGGCTCTGTCTCTCAATGTTTCGGCCGATCTCTCCAAGTTCTACCGCATGCCCTCATCTGCTGCATCATACGGCTGGGAGCGAGGTCTCACATGGGCAGAACATCAAGAATACATCCAGGATGCTCTCGACGCCTATACAGCTAAAGGCACTCGCCCTCCACCTCCCGAGTCAGATGTCCTCTACGTTGTTCCTGTAAAGAGCGTCGGTGAAAAAGGAATCTCTCGGTCCATCACCTTCGTTACGCAAGCCAAGACTAGACAGGGCGATTATGTTGCCCGGAAGACCGTCACCGTTGGGACCGACGCATTCACAACTTGGGGACCGAAAAGCTGGATGGTATTGGCTCATGAAACCGGACATACTATGTGCTTGGCCGATTTGTACCCGTTCGAAGATCTTGGCCTGGGCTACTACGTCGGCGGCTGGAGTATCATGGGGGACCTCTCTGGCATTGGCCCCGATTTCTTTGCCTGGGACAAATGGCGACTGGGTTGGATTGACGACAAGTCTATCGGTTGTGTTTCTGGGCGAGGAACTACTCAGCACACTCTTACCCCACTAGAACTAAACACTCATGATAGTGACGTCAAAGCTGTTGTCGTCGCCGCCAACCAAACCTCTGCGCTTGTCATAGAGGCCCGTATACCCGAGGGTCTTGACTCGGGCGTGTGCGCCCCCGGCGTCTTACTCTACACAGTTGATACCTCGGTCAAGTCAGGCAGCGGTCCTATCCGTGTTGTAGATGTGACCCCAGCATCAGGTGGCTGCGGCGACGGTAGCGTCTACGACAAGAATGATGGAACGCTGTCCCTGGTACAAGGTGGAGTGAGCTCCTATGAGGTTCCTGGTTGGGATGTTCAGATTACTATAGTAAAGCAGGAAGAGAATAGCTATACCATTAGAGTAGATAAGAAGTGATAGGGTTTAGAATTTAGATTTAAACATTAGAATCCTAATACCGAATTGAATACAGACTTCATCCCCTTTATATCCGCCACCAAACTTCCCAAGCTTATCCGCACATTCTCCATTTAGTACTGACATTGCAAACAATAATAAGTTCCTGAAATGGGCTGAACCTATTCCAGGAACCAGTCACAAGGACACCGCACAGAGCCATCCCGGCTTACGCCAAGACGCTCAATGCCCAGTACAACCTCAAACATGGCGGTGACGGAACTTTGCGCTAGACTTTTTCCCCTTTGCAGCCTCCGGATTGTGGGTGAAAGCAGCAGCGCCGCCAAAGGGACCAGCAGTAGCACTGTTTCGCACCCTCGCAATGCAAACACCAGAAACCCCAGCCACTTTTCCAGAACAGACCTTGCCTGTAGGTACTTTGACAACAACGGGAAAGTCAGTCGAGCTCACGGTCGAAAAGCCCAACACTCCAATGATGTTCTGAACCACTTCAGCGGACTTGAAAGCTTTCGGATCAGTACCTCCAGAAGTAAAGTCGATGTCAACCAGTAGGGGGCCAGCGCCGTCCTCGTTGACCTGAAAGTAGAAGAGTTAATACGAATCATGAATGAGAATCATGGTCACGAACCTGATGGTAGATCAGTTTAAGAGTCCCGTCTGTTGCAGTGGTTGGCAGCCCGGATTTGGCACCAACTCCAGTGGAATTCTGGATGCCGTCTTCGATGTATCCACGAGGAGATGGCACGCCTTTTGCGGTCTGGAAGAAATCATCCAGAAGACCGTTGACTCCATGCTCAGCTTCTACGATATATTAGCATATGTGTCGCAATATCGGCTCTTCGTAGCGACTTACCCAGGGCTAAACCGCCGACTGGAGAGCTTTCAATTCCGTCTTGTACGCCTGAAACAAGTTAGTGCTCACAAGTCCGACGAAAGAGGCTCAATGAAGACTCACCGTTCACAACTGCACCAGCGTTACCGGTCACGAAAGATACGGCGTCTCTCGTAGCTATAGAGTGTCAATTCCCAAGAGTCATCCGCTGTCTGCCATAGCACTCTACCTTCTTCTCCACCACCGAGAATGGTGTCAGCAAGAGACCGGCTCTTGATATCCTGCATAAATGCCTTGATGACGCGAGTGCCGTCGACTGGGCCCTTGCTAGTTCGGCCAAGTGCGGAGGCTTTACTCGTAGCAAGCTCTGGGTCACGGATCACGCTAGTATCTGCCTGCGCTCCAGAAGCAGCAGATGTCGAAGATCGAGGAGTTCCGTCAAAGACTATTTCCCGTTAGCTCCAGGTTCGAGTTTCCAAGGAGTCTTCTTACTGGTAAGTCCTGGCATAATAACACCATTGGCGCCAATTACTCTAGTAATTGTTCCATGGGCTTGAACCAAGTGGCTCCAGGCCAGGGCAGAAAGAAACAAAGTGGTCAACATTTTGAAAGAGGTAACGAGCGATGATGAAATAAAATGACTGTGAGAATATGGGTAGGTAACTATTGGACATGAAGCACATATATATATTCGAAGAGTCTAATATAATGCACTTGCTCACATGCTTAAACAGACTTCCATCCTAAGATATCTTTGGCATTGTGCTATACTTAGACGTGTGCCCTGAGAAACCGTGTTCTGAAACGTGGTGCTCTGACCTAATGTTTCTGTGACTATACCCGATCAGGAAGGCCTCTTCCCTTAAAGAGTCAAGACTGTCTGGTTCAGCTTGTCATGATCAACAGCCAGTGTTTCAAACAAGTACGTGTCTCGCTATTCAGGATACTTAGAGTGGAGCAAGTCTCCAGGAAGAGAAGGTGTAAAGAGTTTTTAGTACAATTAGATGCTGCGAGCCCGTGCAACAGGATTCAGGTGTAGCAGGAATGCACCCAAGCGTCGAAGGCACGGACCTAGCATCTCGGAAACAATCTCGGATGTGCTGTCATAGCGCTGTCACATGTAACTTAGCGTGCCAGCAACGACAAGCTCTCAGCATAATCTCCTTGCATTACCTTTTGCCAGCCTTGTCAAATGTGCAATTAAGGAAGAGAGTAAGGAAGTTTGGGAGTAATTCATTAGTTGTATAGTTTATCGGTTTGAGTTTTGGTGCAAACGGTTTTTAGTTTCATGACAACGAGGATTATCGGCGTCTCTCATCACACAAGCTACTTGACTTAGAAGTGAGCAATGTTTATAGCCTATTTAATTATCATAAACTATTAAGGTATTGCCAGTTAATCTCTATATACTACACCTTGAGTAGGATAATGTTAAAGGCTGTTTTTTATTTCCATTGAAATCTATAGGGTAGGGCTGTATTGTACTCTTTATGCTTAATCCTGCTGGAGCATGCTTATCAGCTTATCAGCTTATCAGCAGACACACCAAACCACTTTGGTCAATACCACTTGGCAGAAAGAAGCTAAACTGTTCTACATTTCCATTGTTAATCTGCCGCTAAGCTGATATAATAGCCATTTTCTTGCAGTGAATGAATCTGATATAAAAAAGCCGCCAAGTGATTGTCCTGAACACACTGGGGCCTGGTAACCGCTACAATGCTCTAGACTCTATGCCACCGCACATATGTATTACCCAATTCAAGCTACGTCATCTACGTGTTGATAAAAAACTCACATCCTTGTTCTGGTCAGGTCTTGGACCCATACCCTCAAGACCAAGGCGAAGGGCCAGGCCAGCCCAGGGTCCCCAGCCAACCAGAAAGAAAAACATCTAAGGAAAAAGGACAAAGCAATATAACTACTATGTTTTATGTAGTTATTTAAGCTCTCAGTTACAAGTCTTAACTACAGATAACACATCTAGCTCACAGCTAACAAAGCAACACAAAGACCAAACCTCAGGCCCACCAGATCATCTACAAAGTATTAAAGAGTTTTCAAGATATAGAAGAAGAACGGAACGCGTTTAAGAAACAACATAGAGAAAATAAAGCTAAACAGGAAACCTTTATATGAGATTTATCCTTAGTTCAATCTCAACGCTAGAGTCTGTATAATTTATTTAAAGCTTGGGGTCATCCTGATGAGCATAAAGCCACAGAAGGGGCTAGGACCTTTGTTTGGGACTTCGTAAGTTCGTTGTTTGGGAATTGATTATTCTGCCTACTGAGCAGTAATCGCATCTCTCTGTTCCTGTGCAGGGGTTTGGGCCCCGAAAGGCTGAGATCCTACAAGAGCGGGGACTTCCTGGTTACGCATTGCCAATCTGATATAATGACCTGCACCAAGATTCCGCTACCTTGGCTTTAAACTTAATTAACATAAGGTATTACATAACCTTATATACTGCATGGATTTAGTCCCTAATAATGTCTTAGTTACAATTGCTGGCACAAGACGTCTTATCAGCTTAGGCACAGCAATGCAGGCTGATAATAGGATATGCGGATAAGGCTGGATATGGAAGTAACCCCGTGCGGGGAATTCTCTTGGCCTGCGAGAGGTTTATGATGCTGGCGATGCTTTCCAGCAACTTCAGACAGACATAGATCATCATTAAATATGGCAGTCACTTTGATTTCGCTTTTGTTGCTCGGTATTATCGCCGGTACAACACTATTCTACCTTTCGTCTCCAGCTAGGAAAGGCAACAAGAAGCTGCTTAAGCTGCCCATCATCGGCGACATTCACAGCTCACCGATTACGAAGCCATTGCTGCGATGGGATGCCTGGGCGAAAGAAAAAGGCGCCATCGGGACTTCGAAACTATTCGGTATAGTGCCAGTTGTCGTTATCAATACAGCCGAGGCAGCGACAGAGCTGCTGGGCAAGCGGGGTGCTTGGTATAGCAACCGCCCAAGGTCCGTGGGCATGGAGATGATTACAGACGCTGGGCCAGGACAGTCACGGTTCACGCTGATGCATGACATGGATGCGCATCTGAAGCTTCATAATCGCATCTTGGCCCCGTCGCTCGGTGGTGTCGCTGCTCCGCGCTATCAGCCCGTCATGGAACTCGAGGCCAAGAAGCTCGTCAAGGATCTTCTCGAATTATGCGGCCACGAATCATCAGTCGTTGCCAGCGCTGACGCCTTCCCTTTTCTCGAGCGCGCGCAAGCAAGCATCATTCTCGCGCTGCACTATGGCGTCCGGGTCCCTACACTCGATGAGCCACTGTATGACCGCGTCCGTGGGACCCAGGCCAAGGTCACCTCGTATGCCTCGACGCCAGGTCTGCCTGATATCTTCCCATTCCTGGCCAATCTCCCAGCAGCAATTTCACCATGGCGCAAATCTGCAGACAAACTCTTCAATGAGCAGAAAGACCTCAACCTGGATTTGTTAAAAATGGGCGATGACAGTCCTGGATGGAACGCAACGAAACAAGCACGCTCCCTTGCAGCGAAATACGCCAAGGAGCCGATATCCGACCTTGACCTCGCTTTCACGCTCGCGACTAGTGTCCAGGGCGGTATAGAGACTAGTACTCGTACAATGCTCTGGCTGTTCATCGCTGCGACGGCTAACAAGGACTTTATGAAGAGAGCGCATGCTGTACTGGATGCTGTGGTTGGACGAGATCGACTCCCCTGCTTCTCGGACAGACAGTCCCTGAGTTACATTGACGCCATTATATCTGAGCTTCTGCGCTGGCGTCCCATTTCCCCTGGAGGTGTTCCTCGTCGGGCGGACAGGCAAGACGACTATAAAGGCGTCAGCATCGTCAAGAATGCAATGGTCTTGACTAATGCGTGGTCTATTGGTCGTGACGAAGCTGCTTTTGATCCCTCACTAGGCGATCTCGACGGATTTATTCCTGAGCGATGGCTGGATGGTGGAAACATGCGCATAGAAATTGAGAATCAAGGCGAGCTGAGGACGTCCCTTCCACTGCCAGTATTCGGTCACGGCCGGCGAAGCTGTCTTGGAAAACGTGTCGCCGTAGATGGAACGTTTGCCAATGTCGCGGCGATGATCTGGGCATTTGACTTTGAGCCTGCCCAAGACGTAGACACAATGGAGATGGAGGTCGTTTGGTTTATGACAGAGCCCAAACCGTTCAAGTTCAAGCTAAAGCCGAGGGGTCCATGGGTGTCCAAAGTCATCGAGGAGGAGTGGAGGTCTGCCGACAAGAATCTTGGCAATATCATGGGCAACATGAATGATGTCGAAGGCTGATCATATACTGAGAGATTTACGCGTGTTGATAACAATGTTATGGAGTGAATATTTTGCGTGTTAGTACTGCATATTGGTTCTGTGCAAGTCGGGGAAAGACAGTTCCATAGCTAGAAATAGGTTCATTTATCTCATGGCACTGGACTTTGCAAAAAGGGATGCAGATGCTCCATCTGGTAGTAAGAAGTCATAGACTCCCAATGGTGAGGAGTGTAGTGTAGATACCGGCTCGGAGCGAGGTGGATCCAGCACTGTGAGACTGTGAGAAGAGATGATAACTGCGAGCCTGATAACACCAACGACCATGCCATCGATCGTCCTAGTAAGAGACAGAATTGCAAGAGGTTGATTGCACTTTTTGAAGGCCCAGAAGGTATCGGCATATCTACAACATCAATAAAGGCGGCTCTCCTGCACTCACCAATAGCTTTAGGGTCTCGAAACCCGCTTGGTTCGCGGAGAGAGAAGCTTCAGTATACAATGTGGGTAAGAATATAAGTCAATTTCAGCTATATCGAGGAGATTATATATAGGGCACGAGTGCCACTTGTCAGTCCCAGAAGCATCTACTCATCGTCGTTGGGGTCGACAACAGTCTTGGACCACTTGCGAGCCTGGACGCGGCGGTTGAACAGGATATCGATCTCACGGTACGAGCGACCCTTGAACTCAGGAAGCCAAATCCACGACATGACAAAGCACACAAAACCGGTTCCAGCCCAGACATAACCACATTTTCCACCGAGGTTAGCTTCCTACAGTAAAGCATTAGTTTCGCGACAGTCAAGATAGAAGTAGAACATTCATACCTTGGGGTTGAGCATGTAGCTCGAGAGGAAGATGCATGGGATATTGACCAGGTAGTAACTGGCACGACCGATACCTGTGGTGAGAGGCCTGAGGCGGATAGCTGATGTCTCTCCGATGATGGCGTACGAAACAGGAGCTGGACCAAGGGTGAAGAGAACAGACACGATCAGACCCAATGAGGCCTGGGCCAACGAGGACGCGTTGCTCTTTTCAACAGTACCTGCAATACCCAAGGCGAGAAGGAACAAGACGTTGATGAATGAGCCCCAAACGTAGATAGTGCGTCGACCAATGTAGGTAGTCAGAATCCATGAAAGCATAACAAAGATCATCTGCAGAGCAGAAGTGATAAGTCCGAGGGCAAACGCAGTGTTTGTGGTCATACCAGCCTCTATTCAATGTGTTAATACATATCATGTTCAAGGGGTGATTGAAGGGACTGAGGTAGCAAAGTAAGGATACGTACGCTCAAAGAAATAGGTGGCCTGGTTGGCAATCAGATTACCAGTCAAGTTCTGGGCAGCATATACACCACACACAATAAGGGTTCGGTAACGGTCGGTTCCCTTGAAAAGCTCAAGGTAGCTAGGTTCCTTCTCTGACTTTTCGAGCTCGATAGTTCGACGCATCATAGCAACCGACTCCTCGTGGTTCTTAACCACAGTGTTGCGACCAAGGCGGGCGACAGCCTTGACAGCATCTTCGTATCGGCCGCGACGGGTGAGCCACCATGGAGACTCAGGGGCGAGGAAGATCAGAATAGCGAGGGGCGTTGGAAACAACCACTGCAGCGCGATGGGAACCCTACACGCCAACAGTTGTCAGAATGAATCCTCATTTGAAGCTAACAAGGGAAAGGAGTATTTTACGTACCTGTATGCTGCTTTCTCCTCAAGTCCGTTGTAATGGTACGCCACGCCGTTGACAATGATGGAGCCGATAGCCCAAAACATCTGCAGCATCTGGGTTGCAGGAGCACGCAGCCTCATGGGGACAATTTCACTGCAATATGCAGGGGCATTGGCAATAAAGATACCCCATGGAATACCCTCGAGGACCTGCGCTACTACCATAATAGACAGCGAATTGGCAAAGAAGAAAACAAAGATGAAGGCATTCAGGAGCATCAGGCCGCCGATAGTGGCCCAGCGGTAACCAACACGGCTAGTAATCGGGCCAGCGATTGTCACGCCAATCAGGGCACCGACGGGGCCGCAGCACTGGAGGGCAGACTGCCAAGGACCTGTGATGATATACTTGTTCACGTTGGCGCTGTAGACGCCGTAGTCTTGTGCGAACTTGGGCAAGGCGATAAAGTTTCCCATCAGGAAGACGCAGTACGACTCCATGATCTGTTCTTGTCAGCTTGGGAGACAGATCCAGGGTTGATGGAGGGCAAGTTACAATTGTGCATGACATGATGAAGGCCCAGAGAGTGGCCATTGGGTAGGCACGCACGGCCTCGAGGACGCCCATGTTGAATTCGGCATTTTCAGCTTCGATGGCATCGCCTTTGAACTGGGCGATTTCAGCCTTGTGATCGAGATCTGCCTGGTGGTTGATCGTGTGTTTCTGGGTCTCAATCTCAGCAGCGGAGGCTGGCTCCTCTTTCTCAGAGACACCCATGTTGGCTGTTGATGCAACGTCAAGAGTGAAATAATAGAAGTGAGAGAGCTGTCTGTTAGAAGACTGATGATGGCCAGAAACTGGTCGGCTGTGGACTCATTATATACTGATCAGCAGATTCTCCTACAGGACGAGGAAACGCAATCCGAGAATCCATTGATTAAGCGTGACAAGGAGAGAAACCCTCGTCTTAGACGCGCCTATGGGAGCTTGGCATCGCGGATAAAACGGCGGCATCTCGGCCGCATTATCTGCTTTCTACAGACTCGATTCTAGCGCAATGAGGGGGAACAAAGTTAATGGGGTCAAGAATGGGGTATTGAGGGGGAACTCCACGGGGTTGGAGTTCATTTGGGGATAAGCGTCAAAGGGTGCTGATCGTTATCCGCAACTAGATTTACGCTAGTGTTAGACGCACCTATCAGCACGTAGTTTCTACTTCTCATGCCTGCATTCTAGCGCTGTTGTGGTATTTTCCACGGCATCGATAGCCGGAGACCTTGTCATCGCGTGTCTATTCCCGTGCCCTGCCGTATCCCGGGACTGGTGCCTTGGCAACACGTTTCCTGGCACCCTCTCTTTACATGGCTAAATAGCCCTGCTTGCGTTATGTTCTTTGGGTTCGTGTTCCAGTTTGCTCCCGAAACTTATCCCCGACACGGTAGCACGTGACATGGATTCCAGTCTTGATGCGTGTAAATAAATTGCTTGAAAGAGAATAAAACCTCATCTCAATACATGCATTAAAGGACGTGTCTGCTCAATGGCTAATCTCCAAGATCATAAACAGCAAACGAGGTTAGGCGCAGGATGCAAGCATCAGCTGTCAGGGCCATCAACTCAAAATGAGATTGCCTTCAGCAAACAGCTAAAGAACTGCTCTACATCTCGGACTTAGATTAATTCTCTCGAGGCTACAAACTGAAAGCATTGTTCCCCTCCCTTTTGGTAGAGGTTGAGTTACCCCACGAATATCCGCTATTTAGGGAGGACACATGGAAGCGCGCCAATTACCTGGGTTTACGCATATATAGAGTTCAACTCAACTTTTAGAGGCTAATATTCTAGGAACCGCACTAATGGATCCCCAGGTCAGAGCCGTTAGCGTCTATGTTTGGTTAGCAGCACATATCGTCTTTTTGATGCCTTCATCGTGGAATGGAATGTCTCTTCGCGACGTAATCTTTCACCTCTAGACGAGTACCCATGTTTTATCGCTACTACGCTCCCAGCGTCGTCCTGCGAGTGCTCAAAAATCATCTTCCCAGATATGAGCTCGTCAGTTCTTGGCCTCAACTTCGTGATTGTGATGGAGCAGGGTCTGTCCGATCCATCAGCTGTAGCTCTGGTCTGTAATCTTGTGTACACAAATCTGGACATGTTCAATTTCATCTACGAAGACAAATTCTTAACGCCCCCAAGGTCATCCTGGCCTAGAACTTCACAATAGAGTTGTTGGCTGTGGCCTTCTTGATGACGTTAAGACTGCTGCCCATATTCGAACTCGAGTCTAGAATCTTTCACAACAGGGTATCACCATGTTGCTTGTGGTCAAGGACCCTGAATCGCGCGACGTTCAACAGCTGTATATGAATGGTTCGGGTGCTTCATAGAGACTCAGTCCGAGGAGAGCTCAAGCCCCACGCAAGGCAACTATCCTCATTTTAGCTGGTGACGGCACTGGCGGCGGCGTTCTGGGTTGAGCGCTTGTCACGCTGACTAGTCGAGGATTGTAGTGAGCGCCGACACATTAAGAATATTCGTCAACATCAACAACTCTACATACCCGTGTCCACCGCTTTCGTGGAGCATGGAAGTTTCTTGCCAAGAAATTTGACCTTTGCTGATGGCAGGGAAACGAGACCATGATCGCAATCATGACTGAGGATCTGAATTGGTATATGAAGATGCGTGGATGGAGAGATCCTGCCCACAATGACGCACAAGGGTAGATGCTACCTGGCACGTCCGTATGTGCAGATGGTCCCTACGATGACTGCATCAGTATTCTGAAGAACATGAAGAACATGGACGAGGGCGACAGCGACAACCCTGACACAAGCAGTGACAAAGAGGCGGAAGAGACTTGCCGCTGAACCAGATGTGGAGTGGAGAGTAGTGGATACAAGAAAAAGGTCTAGACATTGGGGCTTTGACAGAGGATATGGTCTTCCTGATGACGCAAGTCGATCAAACCAAAAGTGGCCATCACTAAAGTCGACCCCATGATATTCCTAACTAAGTGAACATTCTTCCCCATATCACCTGACAGAAATAGCGCCTCAAGACCCTGATCCATTACTCGCTAAGCAGGCCATCATGACCTGCGAACCAGACTGAACCCTTCTCCCTGCCGCTATCTGCTACGCCTTAACCCTTTTGAGAATTGGCAATCAAAGTGACATCTCTTAATGACGATAAGAATTCTTCACACGCAAGGTTCTTCAAATTCTTCCGAAGAAATGGTATAGTTGCAAAGGAGAGCAAGCAAGAAAGCAACAAACAAATTCCAAGCCAAAAGACGAACCGTAAGCCAGCGCAAGAACCTCAGTCACAATATTCTGCCTATGGATGATTTCACCATTCCGTCCACTTGAGCCACCATTCCGCTGCTACCTTACTTCCTACTTGGGTGAAAGGACAGGTTACCGAGCTTTCTGTTGTACACGTAGGACCATTATCTCCTTGAGCTTGGTAGTCTCTTTTATGCTTCAAAAGAGGCCGTGCACTACTGTTTGCTTGGCCTTCCCGCATAGACGTTGGTGCCACTCAATCTGATATACTTAAATATTATTCAGCCCAACCTTGCTTACTCTATTACTTAGCCAGGCGCCCCTAAATACTACTCAACCAGTCCTCCAAGCTACTATATCAGCCATTTCCGTTCCCTTCAAAAACGTAGTGTGTTGCACGCCGGACTGCCATCGGAAATTAGACCACCCGTAACTGACCAATCTACCATTGCGGCGTGCCTTTGGCTCGAAGAGTTGGACCATATCTCCACAGCAGGAACGGTGCCGGCCAACCCAGGACAATGAACACCAAGGCAAGCAGGCTATTTCCCCAACCATAATCAAGTTTCCGATACATTGCTGGGGCAAAAATAGGAAAGGAGAACCCTGCAATGCTACGAAGAAACTGCGAGGCAGCACTTGCGGACGCGACGTACTTACGGAAAGCATCCATAACATATGCTTGTAGAGCCTGTGTATTGAGGATGATACCACAGCCAAAGATGGCGATACCGATATCTGGGACTATCCAAGCAGTATGCTTGTCTGCCGACCAGCCATAGAGAAACAGACCGAGAGGGATCAGGATGGCTCCAGGTAGCATTAGAGGAACACGATACTCAGGTGCCGTGTCGTCGCCAGCCTTCTTCTTGAGGTATCCCCAAAGCTTGTCCATGAGAATGGCACCGCCCTGTGATGCCACTGTATAACCAATAACTAGGGCGAAGTAATGCAAGCCGCTCTCCCATTCAGACTGGCCATACCGTTCAATCCACAGAGTCGCAAACGTGGAGAGAACGATATAGAGGATTCCAAAATTGTAGGCCAGGAATACTGCAATGACTTGTAAGATGGGTTGCGTGAAGAGGAGACGGAACGGGCGACTAAGTGCCCTGAGCAGAACTGGACGAAGACTTCGCTCTGAGGCAGTCATATGCTCTGTGAAGTAATCCCTGCCGGTCTCCTTCCGCAAACGGGCAGCTCTCTTCTCCAGCAGAACAACCTCATAGGTCTCTTTGAACACGATTAGAGCGATGACGACCAAGGCCCCATCGAAGATTGAGAGCACCCAAAAGGTCCAGCGCCAACCCACGGTCTGTGTGACCGCACCCCCGATGATGGGCCCGAGTGCCGGACCCAGGAGCGGGACAAAGGTAGAGATAGCGAATGAAGTTCCCCTTTCTTCCGCCCGCCACATGTCCGATAGAACAGGGTTTGTCACAGCAAACTCAGCGCTTGCACCAAGACCTGAGAGAAGACGGCTTGCAATCAACAGACCGCTTGACTTGCTGAAACCTGCAACGGTGTTCCAGAGGATATAGAAGCAGCTAGAGATCATCCACGTTGGCCGCCGTCCGAAGACTTCAGCAAGCGGAGAGAGAACCATCGGTCCAAAGGCGAATGCGAGAACGTATATTGACAGGAAGATCTGTGTTTCCTCCGCGTCGGTATCCAAATCATGGGATAATGTCTCGAGAGCTGGGGCGAGCATGGAACCCGACATAAGAGTAACCAAGCCGCCACCAGAAAGCAATAGAGTGATGGCCCATTTGCGCGGCCGAGACCAGTTGTATGGATGCCCTGGATCGCTGTCTCCGTCCCAAGCTACCTAAACAGCCACGAGGGGTTGATTAGCTGATGTGAAGCGCATCACGGACTGTATGGGAAGTATACCAGTAGCGATTCAGTCTCCGACGTCTTTGGTTGGACACTCCCTGATTCGAGTTCATTTTCATCTTGAGTGACCGGACTGACTGAAGCTTTCTCGTTCTGCTGGGCAGCCATCATAGAGACTTAGGATGCTGCGAATTAGATACCTTAGGTAGATATGTTGCGATCTTGAGAGATACGACAAAGGGACGATGTATCTAGGACTGAGACAAGATCCGAGGTTGGACTTTTTATATCTCGGCTTCTTTTCTCTTCTTTTACTGTTGTCTTCCTGGAAGGGTTCCTCGATATTAATACTTATATGTCACATATGGGAATTTTATTTAAGACTTTACAAGAAGCTCGGTCCGAGCCTGCTTTACAGTGAAGGGATGACTGGTAATTCATTGTAGGACACTCGGCTTGGTGGCTCGGCTTGAAAATTAGCGTCTTTGGCCTCGGGGGCTCGGCCTGAACATTAGCGGCTTCGGCTTGAGAACTCGGGGGCTCGGCTTTGAGAGGAAGCAATTGGACGCGGATGGCTTGGGCCTAGCGATAAACTCTAGGGTGGCAGTGATAAGATATGTTCGGTTTAACGGCACAGCTTGGTGCGTCACTTTCGGAGTAGTGTTCGTACACCGAGTCTGTGCTAAATGGTGATGTGATAAGTGACGATTGAAAACGTATACTTATACAGAAACTACCTTTCCCCAGACAGATATTATATTCTCAATTATTGTGTATAGCAGTAACGAAGATTCAATCACAGGTTTGGCTCTCCATGGTGTGAATAGTTAGCTCTTAATGTTATATAGTGCTGCTTGGTTTATTGTAGTTAATTATTATATTTAAGTAAGTTTATAAAAATAGTAATAAAAGTTATTTAGTTTAATTAAAAAACAAACTAAATATGTTTATAAAAGAATAAATTAAATATAATATTATTTTAATAAAATAAAATAAAAAAATATTTTAATTATTAGAATATATATAATTAAATACTATAAATATAATTTAATTATTAAAATAATTATATTATTAATATAAATAAATATTATATAATATTAACTTTTAAGATAATAGCTTATCATAAAAGTTATATCATTAAATATATGTAAAAAAGCTTAATAGCTTTATAATATAAATAACAAGAACTATATATTATAAAAAAATAAGAAATACGGTATTAAAACTTATTAAAAGCAGGCTAGGTATTAAAGTCTTTATAAGCTAGAAGAGTATTATAAAACAGGTAGCTATTTAGTGAGGCTGGTAGAGGAGTAAAACATACTCTTTACACTAAAATAGCACCGGAACTTCGCCGCCGGATCCGCTTGACAATTTAGCAATATCTCGCATGCGTGACTTATCCCTGTCAGGGCGTGGGATGTAAATCCCAGGGTTGCACTGCACTGTATGCATATATAATCCGTGTCTCCGTTTGGCTCCGATTGAGCCTTTTTTATCTTATCAATCAGTCCGCGATCACAGCTGGAAAAACTTTCTCTCAATCTTTGCCAACATGGGTTTCCTCGAAACACTTCGTGGGCAGAAACAAGCCCCGGCCCAGAACCCAGACCATCCTGATGAGACAGTTGAGAACAATAACCAGCCTGACAAAGGCGGTGTTATGAGTTCTGGCACCTCTGACGATAGCTTGGACCTCGTTGACCAGAACGAGCAAGAGGTGTTGGCCAATGGCGGCCATGTCACCGCTGACGCCCAGATCGGTATTCAAAAGGCCGAAGCAGCAGCACTGGTGTGGTCAAAGAAGACTGTTTACATCACCTATGCCTGGTAAGTCTCCCTGAGGGTTATTGCGTTTGATCTACATGAACTGACTCCGGACGTAAATTGATGCGTCGCTAGGATTTGGATCTGCTTCTTCATGCTTGCCTTCCAACAGTCCATTCTCAACAACGTCACCTACTACGCCTACTCGGATTTCCAGCAAGCCCCCCAGATCGCGACCGCCCAGATCCTCTCCTCTATCATCGGCGGCGTCCTCAAGTTACCGATCGCGAAGGTTCTGAACATTTGGGGCAGAGCTGAGGGCTTTCTCATCTTTGTCACTGTGTACCTGTTGGGGATGATCATACTTGCCTCTTCCGATGGTCCTGATAGCTACGCCGCGGGCTATGTGCTGTATTATATTGGTTACAGCGCTGTTTACTTCATCATGGACGTCTTCATCGCCGATACATCTGGTCTTCGCAACCGGGCATTTGCATTCGCATTTGTTAGCACGCCCTTTATCTGTACAGCTTTCACCGGTCCTCTGGCGGCTCAGTCTTTCATCAGGGTGGTGTCTTGGCGCTGGGCGATTGGCGCATTCTGTATCGTCATGACTGTCGTCTTGGTCCCGCTGGCCGTTGTCTTCAAATTCTTCCAGAGAAAGGCAGAGAAGATGGGGCTGTTTGTCAAGACCCCGAGCGGGCGCACCGTCACTCAGTCCATCATCTACTACTGCCATGAATTCGACATAATTGGTGCTTTCCTTCTGATGGCAGCTTTTGTATTATTCCTTCTGCCTTTCAGTCTCACCAGCTATGGCCGTTCTACTTATTCTTCGGCAACATTTATTGCCATGGTCACCATTGGCATCATCATGTTTTTCGTTTTCGCCGCCTGGGAGAAGTATGGTGCCCGCAGGTACTTTATTCGGTGGGAGCTCTTGAAGAACCGGACTGTCCTCGGAGCCTGCTTACTCGCCGCTATCCTTTACTTCAGCTTCTACTCTTGGGATCAGTACTTCTACTACTATGTTCAAGTTGTCTATAACCTCGATATTTCCGACACAGGGTATATGACCCAGATCTACAACGTCGGCTCCTGCTTTTGGGGAGTTGTCTTCGGGACTTACATCCGCTACACCAAGCACTTCAAACACGCCTGTCTTTTCTTTGGCCTTCCACTCATGTTTCTCGGCGCTGGTCTTATGATTCATTTCCGTGGCCAAGACAAAGATATTGGCTATATCATTATGTGCCAGATATTTATCGCTATATCCGGTGGCACTCTCGTAATTGGCGAGGACATGGCTGTCATGGCCTCGGCCGATCGTGACGGTGTGCCTTTAATGCTGGCCATGCTCAACCTGTTTGCCAGTCTCGGAGGGGCCGTTGGCTTTGCTGTGGCCAACGCTATCTATACCAACACATTCCCTGAAGCTCTACAAGACAAACTCCCGCAGGAAACGCTTGCAGACTGGTCTAAAATCTACCTTGGCGGATCGACAACTCAGTTGCTGTATCCCCCGGGCACTCCGACCCGTGATGCCATCAACTACGCTTGGGGATACAGCCAGAAGTACAACTGCATTTCGGCTACTGCCATTCTGGTTCTGGCTATTCCCTGTATTGCAGTGTGGAAGAACTACAACGTTGACAAGGCCCAGAATAAGGGAATTCTCATTTAGGGAAGAACCGGAAGGTCGTATGGAATCTTGGATTAATGGTAGGTGGAGAAGAGATGACAGTGTGGACTCTGTAGGATTTGATCCTTTTGAGTAACCCCTTACAAGGGTACCGAGTGTGCCCATGCACAAGGGACCACAGTAGGTGTGTAGGTAGCTAGCTTTCGTATAATGTTGGATCCTGGTATAAGTTGAGGAAACCGGATGTACCCCCCCTCCCCCATAGACAATTTACTTACATCTTATCACGATTTATACTCCATCCTTTATTATATCACATAAGCCATCAATTAGTTAAAAATTGCAACAGTGACAGACATATGGGGGCGTATATCCCCAACCCTTCTTCAGTTTATCAGATCATTTACATCAGCATCTTGTGCATGACAGTTAGTAGTCGGATCAGAGCATGATTTGTAACGGCAATTGCAGCCGGCAACGCTCATAAGCAATCATATCATTGTTGGCTGTTGGTTGTTGGTTGTTGGTTGTTGGTTGTTTGTGCCTCAGTGGCCTACCTCTTTGAGGTCAATCCTGGCTTCTCCACAATAAAGTTACTTGAGAGCCGCTTTTCCGTTAAAATAACCAATAAGATACAATATCTTCTCCATGGATCACAAAAGTGCCTGTCAAAATGGTCCGACGGATTCGCCGGATCCCAGTCTTGTTCACTTGCATCGCCGATCCTTGACTATTTGGTAGTGGCCACGTACGATTGATAATGCACCTTGCAGATCACTCCTTATTAGGCTCCCACTTCGTGGTGGTCCGTCCGTTACCGGCAGTAGGCTTAAGTGGAGAAACAAACAAACTTTGTTGCAATTTATGTACCTAAGGCTGAATGGATTGTTGAAGAACGCTTGTTCGATATGTCTCGCTGCGTTCAATGAGCTCATGATGAGTACCTTGCTCCACCCGCTCGCCTCCCTCGATCAAATAGATGCAGTCTGCGTGCTGGATGGTATTCAGGCGATGTGCAATGGCGACGATGGTTGTTCGACCTCGCAAAGTCATCAATCCATCTTGTATACGCTTTTCAGACTCACCATCCAAGGCACTCGTAGACTCGTCAAGCAACAACAAACGTGGACGACGCAATAAAGCTCGTGCGATTGATAGTCGCTGACGCTGACCACCAGAGAACTGCTTGCCGTCATGGCTACAAGGTGTCTGATAACCCTGTGGCAAACTCATGATAACATCGTGAATACTGGCCGCACGACACACTTCTTCCAGCTCTTCTTGACTTGGCTCGTGACCAGGATGCGCACCCAAACTAATATTGAAGGCAACAGAACCCTCAAACAGCACGTTGTCTTGGGGGACCAGCGCTATAGCATCGCGGAAATCGGTTCCAACCTGTCGTGTAATATCGACCCCGTCCATCATCACGGCTCCGCGATCAGGGCGGTAGAATCGCTCCAACATTGCAAAGATGGTTGACTTGCCAGAACCACTTGGACCAACTAAGGCGCAGAATTGGCCAGCCTTGATCTTCAAGTTGACGCCATTGAGGACGGGATGTCCTGGTCGCGACGGGTACTCGAAGTGTACGTCCCGCAACTCAACGTCCATGCCATGGCCAGAAGACGCGATAATTCTTGAGCTTACTGCTACCTCGGCGTCGTAGCCCTTCTCAGATTGTATCAATCTGGGGTCACTGGATTTCTTGTCTGAGCCTGAGGGGCTCAGCTCATCATCCGCTGACCTAGTGGTGAGCAGCTTGGTAAGATTAGATGCAGCAAGTCCCGCCTTGGAAATGTCTGGTGCAAGGGCAAGCATCTGGCTGCAGGACTGGGTACTGAAAAGAAGGGCAGGCAGAATGATAAAAAATTGGGTCTGTGAATAAAGACCAGCCACCACTTGTCGAGTACCCCACCAGTAAGCCAGGGCATACACGAGGTTACTGATACTGAAAGCCAGGGCCAAGAAGATGTTGCCATATGCGATTGAACGCAGGGTCTCGCGATACGGTGCTCGCAGAGCGTGCTCATACCGAATCTTTGACTGTGTCTCCAGTGAGAAAGCCGAAACTATCCGGATGTTATCGACTGTCTCAACAGTAAGCGAAGTGGCCTGAGAAAATGCTTTCTGGTGTCGCTCTGCGAACTTGGCTTGTGTGCGGAGCTTCATTAAACCCGAAGCAAGGAGGACTGGAATGCACGGCGCGAGAACGATGGCAATTTTCCATGCGAGGGAGAAAGAGACAACCAGTCCAGCAACCAGGTTGATCGCGGCCGCGAGAATGAGGCCGATTGTAGAGCCAGTGATGTTACTCAGGGCACTGGCATCGCTGATGATGTAACTAACCAGTGTCCCAGGAGTTCGATCATCCGTGCTATGCCATCCAATGGTCTGGCTCAAGAGAGATCTAAGAGACAGGATGCGGACCCGAGTCAGGATCTTCTCGGCTGCCCAACCAAATGCACATCCGCCAATGACGTTTGCAGAGAACTCTACAACAGCCATGATGAAGAACAAGAGTCCATACAATTGACCTCCGTCACGGATCTTATCTGCCCCGCCACAAGGGCTCAAACTGTTGATCGTGTGGCCGAAGATGACGGCTTCAGCGATGTAGCTACCACCAATGATGACAGATGCAGACAGACCGAGGATGAGATAGCCAAGATTCGGGCGGATCAATGAGAATGTAAACCTGAGAGTGAACCACCAGGGGAGGGTTGATTTGTCTGCCCTTTCTTCCATGCTGTCTGGTCTCATTTGCGTCTTGGTTTCCTCATCAGCAGTCTTGGCAACGCCATCATCGGTCTGAAGTTCCTTAGTACCGCACTCTGGCAAGTCGCGACTGACAGCAGTGCTGTCTTGGACTATAGCGTCCTCGGGCAAGGCTGGACTTTCGAGTGTGTCAAGGTTTTGGAACTCGAGCATCTTGGCATAAGCCCCGCGCTGGGCAACCAGTTCAGTTGGCGAGCCTTGCTCAACCACTTTGCCTTTGTCGACCACCACAATCTTGTGAGCCGATTTGGCAGTTGCTAGTCGATGGGCGATAGATACTATAGTAACGCGGTCATGAAGCTTGGCCAGCGCGTCTTGGATCAGACTCTCGCTGGTCGAATCCAATGCTGCTGTGGCCTCATCAAGAATGAGGAGTGAGGGCTCGCGAATGAGGGCGCGTGCCAGAGCAATTCGCTGCTTCTGTCCGCCGCTCAATTGACTTCCAGCAGGCCCTACGTTGGTGGCCAGGCCGTGTGGGAGTGTATCAATAAAAGCCAAAGCATTGGAGCTCGCCGCAGCTTGTCGAACGCGCTCAACAACTTCTGCTACTCTGGGGTCGCAATCTTTGATAGCTTCTTTCTCCGGTGTGCCATTGCGCATGCTGACTGCTAGATCAGCCAGAGCGGAACCCAAAACAGCCGTGGATAGTTCTTTGTGGCTCTCATTGGATGAATTTGTCAAGCCGTCTGCTATGTTTTCTAGGATGGAGCGGTCGAATAGTGTTGGCTCCTGCTGCACGTATCCAATATTGCCTCGGAGATACTTGACGTTCAGGTCTTGGAAGCGTTGGCTGCCTATCAGCAGTTCACCGGATGTTGGGTCATAGAAACGTTCGAGAAGAGATACTACAGTGGACTTGCCACCCCCAGATGGTCCCACGATCGCGGTATGCTGCCTAGGCGGTATCGTCAGGTTGATCCCGTTCAATACAGGCGCATCAGGGCGAGAGGGATAAGTGAAGTGCACGTCTCGGAAGACGATATCCTGTTCACCAAATGGAGCGGATTTATCACCCCCATCCGATGTACCGTCAATAAGAGACTCCCTATTGATGACCGATTGTAGTCGATCAGAAGCGGTGGCAGCAGCAGAAAACATATGGATAAACGGGGCCACTTGACTGAGGATAAAAGACGCGTCAATCAAGACAAAAATGACAGTATAAACTGCACCCACAGACACGCCACCTTGGTTGGACTCGACGGCGTCAGCAATCTGACGCGAGCCAGCCCAGAAGGCCAAGGCATTGGAGCTGTATGCGATGAAGTAGAGGAGACCAAGTTGAACAGCGTGCGTTCCGGCCTTCTTGAGGGCATCCTTTCTTGACTCAAGAAGATGACCAGAAAACAAATTGATCAGGCGATCACTAGAGCTAAAGGCATATACGAGTGGAAGATGAGATAGACAGGACGAGGCGATGGTGGTGGCAGCGTCGACATGTGTATTGATGCGAGTAGCGTATCTCTTGATGAGGAAACCTCCAACGTACGACATCAAGAAGTAACAGGGAACAACCGAGACGAGCATGCCAGCGATCTTGGGAGCTTTCATAAATGCCACGATGTATGATGTGACGAAATACGACACGGTGGAAATCAAGATACCGACCTTTTCAGAGGTACCAGACTGTACCACTTCAACGTCGCGCACCAGCCGTGACATGATATCGCCAGAGGGGAGTCCTTCGATGTACGCCGTGTCCTGTCTGATGAGGCTTTGGAAATAGTGGCGGCGATATCGTCGAGCGATGCGCTCGCTGGCATAACTCCAGCAATTGGAGTAAATATAAATGAAGCAAAAGTTGGCGATGGTGATGTAGATGACGTACAACACCTTTCGTCGCACGCTATCAGTGACATCGCTCGATGGTGCTTCGGAGCAGCTCGCGGTATTCAGGTCGTTGATCAATTCACCAAAAACAATTCCCAGCAGGGGAAACGGGGTGCCCGAGGCAATGGCAGCAACAGTGCCGACGACGACGAGAAGAACATCGAGTTTCGTATAGTCCAAAGAGAATAAAAGATGTATAAAAGTGAAAAGCTTTCGGAAGCTTTGTTTCGTCATTGGTATCTGCAAAAAGAATACTCGTTGTCAGTGTCGGTCGCGGTAGTTTGCCATAGAATTCGCTGCCACTTACCAGTCGAGAGCGCCATGTCTTGCGCACGCTAGGTGGACTGCTTGATGGCATGGTGCTGAACCCTGGTGCTCTCTGGGCCCAAGGACTGTTGCTATTGTTGAAAGAGAGCGAAACGTCAGAAGGAAGAATGTGAATCAGGGAGGTAGCTTGAGAGCCAACACGACCTACAACAGGTCCGATAACGGCACGATTGAAAATGAGAAAAGAAAATTAAGTTGGGGGTCATCACAAGTATTGTGACATCTGTGATTCCGATTAGTCACCGGCCATGCTGAGTCTCTAAGGGTTGAGCAAATGAGATTCTTTCCCGGGGGTTTCCATTACCATCCAGACTGTCTTGGCATCAGTAGATTGATAAGATGATCAGCCGAGTTGATGTCGTATTTCTCGTTTAATCCTGACACATCAGGGTTCGCCCTCCACTTACTGTGCAACCTTGACGCATTTACACTCAAGCCAACAGATTATCAGATGGATAAGATCATCACCTCACTCCGCCATCTTTCGTAGGATTGTCGTGAAGGAATATTTCGGGCCGATGGTGTGATCCCATGGATACTCAATTAATGACTTCATTGGGTATCTCGTAATGTCAACTGATACCGTGGAGTGAAATGAGCTCACCGTGTTGGTTGCAACGGCAAGGGCGAGGGAATTTGTCACGGAGCAGGGGACCGCTGGCAAGCTGTTGGTTGACAATTAAGGTCTGGTCTCATTGTCTCATAACCTGCTTAAGCTTAAGGGGTTAAATTAGCAAGCTTAAATAAAAGATTAATAATTAAAAGGATTGTATTTAAATACTAATATATATTATTAGGTTATTATATAAATACTTTTTAGTAATATAAAAATTAAAAATATATTAAGAAAAGAAAATTAATTTTATAAGCTATTTATAATGTATTTAATAAATAAATATTATAAATAAAAAAGTACTAATTTACTAT